>JAQIXS010004973.1:0-13695 GCA_034700785.1 Rossiulus vilnensis
GAACACTAATGCGCATGCGCACTATCTCAAAAATCGCTTACATTATTTTCGAATAATGTTCGAATATTCGAATAGCACAGCACTAATTCTAACCATCAAAAAAATTCATGCTCTCGAAAATCTCTTAACTCTGATACTGGTTTAGAAAAACACAAACCGTGCCACACATGGAATGTGGCATTAAATTAAAAAAATTGCGAAGTTTTGGAATTGGAGAGTGTCCAAACACTGAAGTGCTGAAAAAATATTTGATTCTGGTTAACATAACAATGAAAGGAACCACGTCATCATCAGCGAAAGTTCGTGAAGGCCGTCTAGAAGTAATTTTCACAAAATTGGCCTTAGTGCTTAATGGCGAAATCCAAACTGATGCTGAAAGACTCCAGTTATTGGTCAAGCTTCAGAGTTTCTTTCAAAAGAGGCCAATGACATGCCCATTATTGACATTAAAATGGTAAGAAACTTTATAATTGCATTAGAACGGTAGTATTGTCATTGGAATGATTGCATACTGTATTGTATTTAAGATATTAATACAATATATTTTTGTTAATTTAGAGTGGTGATCCTATTTCTTTGACCTGCCCAAAGCTTCTTGGACCTTTTGCAAGAGTGCATTGTGTAGGAAATGGAGGCATTTCTGCGGCATTTATTATAACAGATGGTGGACTTAATATTCGAGTAGAAACTGAAACACCATTTGGAGTTGTTGATGTTCTTGTGGGCATGTAATTTGCAAGTGTCGCCAAAAGAGACACTTGCAACTATATAACCATATGGTTGGTGACCATATAAAAGACCCGCGGTTATTATGACATCTAGAATAACATAATCCCCTTCTTGTCGTTTAGTACTGTATTTCAGATTGCATTCGTCAAATTCAAAATAGTAAAAATTACATTTTCATTGATTGATCAATGAAATATTGACGTAAATTTCATGGTCTAAGTAGAAGTGAAGCAATTGCCTGACCTTATACAAGTAAAATCCTTCAGTCCTTTTAACTGTTCTTTTAACAATATTTGTAATTTCACTTACCAGTAAAAAAATTGGGTAAACGAGGGTACGTCTAAGACCACGCAATTTTTTTGAAAACATTTTGCAAATTGTCGAAAATATTATGAAACCATGATAACAATATTTCCAATAATGAATGCGGTTGCCATGGCGCCGTTGTCTTCAACAGTTTAGCTAAAATATTGGAAGCTTTTTTCCCAATAAAAGTCTTACAATTATACAGAAACAAATTAAACTCAAACTTTTGAAAAACAAGGGCTTTTACATGCTTTTATGGTTTGCATTTCTGACTCAAAATCAACCGTGACTTTGGTCGTTCTGTAACTCATCTTAATAGTTAATTAACAAGGCCTTTAGGCGTATATTTGGCAACCAAAATATATATATAAATGTTTAGCCTTCAATTTCACTGCTTCTTTAGAATCAGGACTGGTTAGTGTCCTGTTATAAAAAGCCTTAAATCAACTTAGCTTAATGAACAAAAAATAGATTTATAATTGGATTATTGCCCGTGTTACGTATTTAGTCCATTCAGATTTTTTAAAACAAATTCTTGCAAATTCTTGCTACTTAATGCAATACATTTAAGTAACTTCCTGAGTGAATTCGTCGAAGGAAACTGGTCTCAAAAATAAGTTTATTGGTTGAAACTGTAATAGATGACGCTTTAGGTCAAATCATGTCACAGTCACTGCAACTGAAAATCCAAAAGTCTGGACCTATACCTGTAAATGCAACTAGCAACAGAAATTCGATATTGTGTGTATTTAAGCATATAATACTCAAGTTGCTTCTCACAGTGGTTTTATACATGTAGACAAACTTCATCCCTTGTGCATAAACACATCGTGTAAACCAGCAGTGCATCAATATTCATCTGAAGTTTTTAAGTTAGTAACATCATCACATTTCTTGTACGCATCTTTATGTTTAACATAATATTAACTTCTATTCACCTTTTTTACTATGGTCTAAGCTGATTTGTGCAAATGTCTCGCAATACTAATTCGAATAATCATTACTGTATTTGTTTATATTGCCAGTAAATTGAGGGAGTTCTAGGGTTATTTTAGACAAAATGGTGCCATCTTACATTGCATTGACCATTTTGGGAATAAGTATTGCAATATCTGCCACATCAAGTATGCAGCAGCCTGATCAAAATTTCCAAAAGGAAATGGAAAGCGTGAGTCATATGATCGAATATTATTAAATTATATTGAAATCAACTTGTTCTAACTTATGGACACTAAATTTTAGTTCGCGTCAATGACAAGCGCAAATTCTGGAAAAATTATATTAAAAATATAAGAAGGTGACTTACGAAATGTTTTTCATTTAGATATTGCGGAAAAATGTAATGGAAACAGTAAAAATGTTTGTTTCACCCTTTCTACATTAGTATCGCATGGGTTACTGAAATATCTGATACAATAATATAGAAAACTGTGCTCTTAATGTAAATCGAATTTAAAGTTACATGCATGCATTATTAAAACCATTTAATAATCAATTTCCTTTAAAATTACGTTCATTTCATATAGTACACAAATCAATCACTACAGATAATTGATCACAAAGTCACGAAAGAAACTACGCAGAATTTATACTGGAAACATTCGAACTAATGACAGATTACATTTGTTTCGTTAACAGAAGCATTACAGCATTTGTCTATTTGCTAGTGAAAATAATTTGTTGAAGTTCACGGAAAATCCAACAACAGAAGTTCTACAAAATGTAAGAAATATATACGATTTCCTAACGGAAAGATGTTAGCTTGATAAATGACTTTCGACAAATTTCAGCTGTTTATTAATAATGGCAGTTGAATCAAATAATTAATTGAATAAGTAGGTGAAATGATTAGTTAACACAAATTACATCAATTATGTTTCAGCTTACTGAAGCTGACCGTCTTAGCAACAATGCAAAATAAGTTATTAAATTGGAAATAATGGAGCTGAAACACGATGTGAAGAAATGCGAAAACGCAACGCAAGTTCTCGACACAGTTCTAACAGAAAACAGGAAAATTTCTGAAAAATTAAAAACGGTAATTTCTAAGGCTTTTATTTTTGGATATCGTAGTGCATTACAGAAGCTAAAGAATTCGTTTCACGAAATGAACAGAAAATTGAGCAACTTACAATTACTTACTGATACGTTTTCTTTTAGAATTAAAAATCATTTGAATTACTAGCAGTCTAAAGTTAAAGTAAAAAACAACTTTCTCCATAAATGACATGTTTATCATAAAACAAAAATTGAAATCACAAATATGGTTTAGTTATTTTGAAAACTTTAATAATGAATTAATTCATTACATCATTGGTAGGGCGACGTTTTTCAAACAAGTTATTAAAATGGAAAATGAAGTCCAGTTAGGTGCTACTATTCATGGAACATCAAACCAACTTTCCTTGATAAAAGATATCTAAAAGATGTCATATTTACGTTAAATTAAACGGGAGGGTGGTTGTTGGGCGGGAGACCTTGACCTTGTAGCAATTTACAATGAATGTAAATAAGTGTAATTTCCAACATATTTTGCTCAGTTAACTGATTCAGACATCAGAAGCCAACAAATAATTGATCAGATGAAATCGGAAATATCTGCCCTAAAACAAAGTGAAAAGTCTACTGATTTACTTCGAGTGAAGCGTGAAGTAGGTGGCTGCAATGCTAATATGTATTTATAACTAACAAACTCAAATGATTTCATATTCATTTAATACTGAAATACAGAAAATGTGGTCGCAACAAACGCAGCAATTAAACGATTTACAAATCAAATTTAGTTGCGCCTTTTGGAAAAGAACTCACTGAATTACAGTACTTTCATAAAAGTAAATAGCATCCGTTATTTTTAATAATTACATAGCAAAATGTCAGCCCAATCCAAGAATCCATGCCCAAATAACGTAAGTGGAATTGCTGCTGTTTCCAATTTTGTGCACTTATTTTGGACCAATTTGCTAAACATATTATTAACACGGTCTGAGCATCACCTAAAATAAAAAGGTCGCCAAAGGGGAAAATCTTTCGTGAAAAACATCTTGGAATTCTCTGGTAAAGGACAGACGTAAGCTAATGATCCTTCCATTGTTCTTCCGTCATGAACACTTGCAACTTTACAAGTGCAGCGGTGTACGTGGCTATTCAGAAAGATTTCCTCTTTTGAAATGTCGATTGTGTAAAAGTCTAAAGTTTAAGTGTTAAACATGTAATAACAAGATCATAAATCATTGATTTCATCTAGGAAATTTACTTACAAATACAAGTTTATTATTGATTAAAGAATCGCAGCACACAAACAACTTCGAAAGATATGCACAAACTGTATAAACTGTAATAAACTTCAGTTTTTTTAATGTATAGAATTCAAAAATATACTGCATGGTTACAAATTTCTCCAAATAAAGTTGGATATTTTTCCACGCCGTCTGCTGGTAAAGAATGTTTTTAAGTTCAAGGCCGGTTAACTTCCTCTTGCAAATCCTTCTAATGTTTATGTTGAATATGTCATCTCAAATAACATAATCAGCTTCATGCTGCTCAAATTGACAGTGCATGAAGTTCAAGTAACTAACGGATACAACGGATTAATATACATCGTAGTTTGTGCCATATTAGGCTATCAAGCTGTTGATCAAAATTTTAATATTTCAACAGATACATATGCAAACAGCATAACTCGGATAACATTCATCATAGTGATATATCGTTTGCAGCACCACATCTTGCACCATTTTCTGGTGGATCTATTTTATTCACTGGATCTTCACAAATCCCAAGTTGATTGCTGATTTTACGTTTGTAGATATTTGAATTTAATCCTAGCGTGCCATAGTTGTTGTTAAAATGAAGTCATCTATCATCGCATTGGCAATTTTGGGAAAGGTAATTGCAATTAGCACCACAACTAACATTCTGACGCCTGATCAAGTGATACAAAATTTATTACTTCATCTATCATTAGTTTATTCATTAGGAATCCTGATTTTATTTTACTTCCGCGATCATTAGGAATTCTTCATTTAAATATAACAAAAATTCTGATAGGTTTGTGGATAGTATAAACGCTGCTTAAAATAACAAATAGTTACATTTCCGTGTGGTGTAGTGTACGAAAAGATACAAATTATGATTTCATTGTAAATGTTACGCAGGATTGTCCATGAAAATGAACAGTGATACTGATTTGCATCTTCAACAGAAATTTTTCATTACATTATAACATGCATCAGAAATTTATCTGACCGGTATTTAATAATATCGATATTAAGGGAGTCTTGGAAATTGAGCAAAATAATCACTTAGATTAATTGATGCAATAAAGTCAGCTCTTGTAAGTTTCATTTATGCAATTTTACATGTCATTAAACATGGCACGTGATTGTTTTGTTAAATATGTTATTGTTGAATAACATGGGGTCTAGTTCATGTTCACAAAATAAAATTGTGGTGTACTCACGGCTCCATGAATACTGGAAAATTAGCGTTGATACTCTTCATTTCTCTCACCCTGTAGGTGTACTGAGCGTCACTGTCTTTGAGAAAATTAGTTTTGACTGAAAACCCAAAGTACGAATAACTTGGCTGTAGGAATAGTTCATTTTTCAAACACAGGGCAAGGTCCGCAGACGGTCAAGTAATTAATGCATGGCACACCATGTGACTTTTCACACTTTTTACACTGGAAGGCGGAAAAACGGAAAGGTCCGTAATTACAAATACAATTTTAAATGTGTACACTGTACACACTGTACATGTAATTTTAAAAATCAACAGCGAATTTAAATTTGCAAGGCCTTAATTTCAATTGTAAGACCTTCTTTTGAAGAACACACATGTTATCTTAATCAATAAAGAATCATAAGTACGGAACAGGAATTTCTAATGAAAGTGATGACTATTTCCTTAGTTATGAAAATGGATTTTTTTTTTTGCTATATATTAACCACCTGAATTAGTTGATAGAATTTGTCTGGTCCCTAGGGTGGTCACAAAAGTGCCAACTATTAATAGAGTTAACTTCAAATTTCACAATTGTTATTTGACAATTGACATGTTATTATACAAGCAGCTTAACATGATTCCAATATCAGAAACAAGCTCATGCTAGTTTAACCATCATAAATTTAAAAATTCATCAAGTGAACGGTATTTTACAGTAAACTATAAAAGCCTCAACTATGTGAAATGAAAGTGAAAATTGTAAAATGTACTACTACAGTTTTTCTAACAATAATGAACTCGTATTGCACTTCAAAGGCCAATTATTGGTGCATTATTTTGTAATTTGGTGCCCATGTTTGTTTCATTCCGGTTCATAAAGTGTTATTAAATTTTCCAACAATGGCGGACCCAGGTAGTGATCACCTGGAAAAGTATTAGGTAAGCTTGCCATAAACCATTACCCAGGTGCCATTCCTTCCATCCGGTACATTGTTCAATAATTTGTAATACTTTTAGTTAATTAATTAATAATAAGTATTGAGTAACATTTTTGAGTAAATTTTGCCTACGGCGTTCCATTAATCTATATTACCAAGCATTTGTCTCCAAAGAATTAGAAGGTAAAATTATTGATTTGCGATTTTTTTTCAAAACAATTTCGCCTTTGGCATTCCATTGATTAAATTTATCTCAAATAGAAATTTGCTACAAAATCCAAAAATTATGAACCTGACTTTCAAAAAGTTTAGCTTTGGCTTTCCATTAATGGATGTCTCAGCAATGTTTTTATAGAAACGATAGTCAAAATACATAATTGTGATTAGTTTTTAAAACAAATTTCTCATCTATATGTATTTCCAAGCAAAATGTGCTTAAAATTGTCGGCTAAAATCCAATATTTGTCATCTAGTTTTTAAAAATTTGCTTATGCAGTGTTCTTTTTAATTATTTGAAGGCTGTCTTTTTAAGCACAAGTTACAATGCTGTTGCACTATACAAATACAATGATTGCTTTTACAAATAAAACTTGAAAAAAAAAATCAGAAATTACAACTTTTCAATATGCTATTTTATTCAGGGGAGCTCTTGGCTCGTCTTTAGACCAGATATTTTACATAAATGCTTGCTCATTTTTGCACATGCTTCAAACGCCAAAGAATATCGCAACCAAGGCCACCCAAAGAGTACTCCCACCATGCAAACAAGTTACTCACATATTTTTGTTTAAAATATTTTACAATTGTTATATTTATTTGTTCCCTTGTAGAACCGGTCGCCCACTAGGGTCTCTGTTATTTCTAATGATATAAATGTGTCGAGTTTATTTATAAAAAATGAAATGAATTTGAAAAACCCATTAGGCGACCTCCAAATTTTTTTTAAAAAATTTACTTTTTTATAACTAAGACATTTGCAAATTATGAAAAATAACTCGGTCCCTAGTGGACGACCGCAGCAAAAATTAGATTTCTGAATTAGTTAAACCTGTGAAGTTGACCACCTATACTTATTTTTCAGGTTTACTAAGAACTATACTGCTAATGTCAATTTTTTATTATTTTACCTGTCAAATTGACCACCTGCTTACATTGAGTGATTTTTAGGGTCCCTTGAAAATGCCTATACTGCTAATGTTAATTTTTTTCGCTATATCGACCGCCTGCCTACTGTAACAATTGACCACTTTTTCGGGGTCCCTTAGAACTATACGAACACTCCGTATATTGACCGCTGAATGATTCTTTGAGCGTAAATACACTTTAAAGTACGCATATTTAGTTAAGAAAGTGCATCTTGTAGCACTTATACACATTAGTTAGGGGAATGCGCTTATTATGAAAATATTATGAAATTGTGAATTGTTTCGACAATTCTGAAAGCTGAACCTTTAGAATGTAAGTTCCACACTGTAACTTCAAATAAAATTTGAGTAAATTTGATAGTGCATCATACGCTGGTGTTTTTTACTGATTACAATTTACAGTAAAAATTTTCCCAGCCACAATATCAATATTGATTGTAAAAATTAATTTTACGAACTTGTAATTTCAGTATGACAGCAACAAAGTCAAATTTCATATTTCTATTGAACTTTTTAAATGCATGTTCATGCAATTTTTAAATGAACGTGATGATAACAAACTTTGTTTTAGGTGTGAAAATTGAAATTTTTTTGTCAAAACGTTTTCCGATACATTGACCCACCTGACTAAGGTGATCGATTTTGCCCGATCCCTTGGGTGGTCGCTATACGCAGGTTCCACTGTATATGTAATTTGAATATGGCGTCAGGAAATTCAAATTTGAAAGGCCATTAACTAAACAGTAACGACTTTTATTGAACGAATATAATCTTAATTTTCTATTTCGTCTTCTCCCTTGTGTGGTCACCATAGCAAGGTTTTAAGAGGATAGGTAGTCAAAGCAAAAATGCGTTATTTTTTTGCATGGCGGGTTTCGGCTCAGCCTTAAATCAATCATGGTCAGTGCCGGATTATCCAATAGGCCAAGTAGGCACTGGCCTACAGGCCCCATGCCTTATAGGGTCCCCGCGACAAGGGATTTAACGTTCGTTTGTTAAATAATATTACAATATATTGTTTATCAATGTTTGTTTTGTTTAATAAAATCGGTTTATCAAGATTTTGCTGTTCAAAACGTATTAGGATATAATTAGCAAAGTGCAAAGTGGGTCCCGAGATTTCGACGTCCTAAGGGCCTCTACATGGGTTAATCCGGCACTGGTCATGGTTAATAGACCGCTCATCCTTGCTTGGGTAACTGGGGCCTGTGGCCACGGCACGAATTGGCAGAGTTAACGACTGATATACAAATTCCCTGTACAAAATCAATAATTAGTTTCTCGAGAGCTTGTTACAAATTATTCCGAACAGGCGGGGCAAAAGACCCGCTCGTCCGCTTAAACCCGTAGAAAATTCAGAAGTGTTCCAAATATCCAGGAGTTTTTCAAAACCACTGTTAGGCTAAAAAAAGCAAAGGCATGCAATGCGGCAACACGAATTTCCCACCAACGAAAACTTGCTTCCAGTTCGAAATCACCCACGTGACCTGGCATCGAAGTTCCAGTTAGCTGATTGCAATTCGTACAAAAATAAAAATTTACGAGGCAGACGTGAACGGGAAGCATGGGTATACGTCAGTCGCGGCAAGTGCCTTCGACAGCAAATGCTTACGGCACTTTGGCATGATTTCAGATTAAAAGCTCCTCCAGAGTTGCGATGGCATCACTTATAAAATCGAGCACTTCTTCTTGTTCTTCTTCTCCGTTGGCCTGATGGGAGGCCTTTCAGCCGCTTGAAATTTTCTGAAATAAAGGAGAGAAACAAACTTGCAATTTGTGCAAAATTAGGGTCGTGTAAAGGTGTTGAATCCATTTTTTGAGATGGAAAAATTTAAATTCATGTGAAATTGGGCAAGCGAAGAACGTGGCAACTAAATAATACATAACACAGGGCTCATGCCAACATTTACAAATTCACTTCCCTGACCAACCGAGTAAATTCCCCTCACTTTTTGGAAATAAATTCTGCCGAAAAAACAAACATACAATGCCATAAGGGAGATATTTATTAATAACAAAGGTCAACTTCTTGCATCACCAGTAATTTCTGGGCAATCATACTTTTACTAGTAAAATGAATATTCATAAACAATTTTAACATTCTTTTTTTTCTGCGAATATAAATGTTTTTCATCAGTTGACTAGGATTATCAGCATCATGTTTATCGTCTAGAAATGGAATGCCTTAGGCGAAAAGTTATGGAAAAATTATCACAAATCATGGATTTTTGTCCATCTCTTTGTGAAAAAAAAATTGTACTAATCAAAGGTAAACGCTGTGAGAAAAAACATTTAAAACAGATAGGATAATGTGCTTAAAATATTAAAAATTCATGGAAAACCAGGGGGGGAATTTTAAAAACAGATTACAAATCATGGAGGTTGAAATAAATTTCAATACAAAATTGAACGGAACGTCGTGTGGGCGAAAATTTTTGAAAAAATAATTAATACAAATAGACTTTGCCATATAAAACCGCTAAATGAAAATCATTTAAAGCTATAAAATCGCCTGACTTTTTGAACAATTTTCAAAATTCCCCTAATTTTCCCAGATTTTGTGAGTAAATTTTATAAAGAGAAGCGTAGGCTGAAATCCACAACTTTTGATAATTATTCGAACCTTTTCGCATACAGCACTCCTTTAGCTATTAATATTTTCAAGCAAATTTAGCATAAAAACATTGGCTGAAATCCATGGTTTATGATTTAATTTTTCAGCCATTCTCGTCCATGGCGTTCTATGAATTAGTATTCTTCAGTAATTAATTGCAAAGAAATAACGGTCAAACTACTTCTTTTCTAATTCTTTTTCTAATGATTACAAAATTTCGCCTATGACGTGTTCCTTTACCAATTATTAGTAATTCTAAGCAGATTTCATATAAAGGCATACGTAGGCAAAAAAAATCATTTTTTGTGATCTCGATTTTAAACTTTTTCACATATTCCTTTCTGCTGATTAAATTCAATGCAAACTTTTCAACAGTGTTTTCCAAATATTTACCTGACTATCCTAACAAGTTCGTGAAAGGATTGATCGACGTTCATTCTTAATTTGGCACTGCACTCCATGTACACTATCTTCAACTGCTGTGCCATTTGCCTGGCTTCATCAGTTGACACCTGAAAATAAAAAACGCATACAATTAATTCACTTTGTGATGTATTTTACGTGTATTTCAACACCTTTTTAACACATTTATACACACATACACCATACTTTTTAACTACTTCATCCCAAGTTTGTTCCAATTTGATAAGCTTCTCTTAGAGCTTGTTTTCTCTCAATTATTTTTCTGGATGCACCCGATTTTACCCGATATTCCAAATGTTTAAAAAAATGCAATGATGATGACGAAACCTTTCCATAACTGTCAAGAGCATCGATATAATTAAGAATGAATGAACAGAGATATTTCAAAGACATGTCCAGAGTGTCTTCCAATACATTAATTTTAACACCTGTACGGCTTATTTTCCAAAAAATTTTCAAAAACCAATTTGTTTATTACTCGACATGTAATTTTAGATATACATAGTCCAGAAAATGTGTACGTTTCTATAAAAATTAAAACAATCCTTCATTTATGTACACAAACATCAAATATGCACATCGCTAAGTAGTTCGCATAAATTTAACTGTACAATAATATTCTCCAGTTTAATTTAAAACAATCGAATTGCAAAATTGTTAATTTTTTGTGCTCCAAATATTTCGGTATAAATGTCAGCATTTTACAAGCAAACAAGCAATAAGCAGATCATACTGATAATTCATTTTTTTAAATAAACGATCTTCAGAAAATGAATCAGCCTACATTTCTCACAAACTTTCACTAATATTTTTTTATAATTAAGAGAAGAATTTAGGCGAAAATGTTATTAAAACAAATAAAAAATGAGGGGCACAGCCAGTATTTCTCTACGAAACCTTGCTATAGAATAATAATCGATCGCCTTAATTAACATTTTTAAAAACGTAGCATGGATTTGAGAAAGTTGCACAAATAATTCATTTTAGCATATTCTAGTAAAAGCAATTATTTTTTTAAATTCATCATTAATAATATATTACTGCGCACCTTTCAAAGAGAAAGATTTCATTGGAAACAGTTATTTACTCAACATTATTTAAAACATGCATTCAGTAGCTCAAACGTTATGGGCTCAAAGCTGGCTAAAGACATTTCAGTTTATCTAGTCAGTTTTTGCCTCCACCATTAGGCAGTTCTAAATAACAAATCCTAGAATGTGCCATTGAAATGTCATAAGATCAGATCACATTTACGTACGGCACGTTGGTGTTCAAGATCAGCCTTGTTGCCCACGAGGAGCATGGGAAACTCGTCTCGGTCCTTCACTCGCAGGATTTGTTTATGAAATTTGTAGATCTCTTCATAACTGCAAATAAACAAGAACAACTTCTAAACCTGCTGGAGTTTATTAAATTGGCCGTAAATTCTGTAGTCTACATGCATAGAATTGTAGGCTCCAAATGAAAACGCCGCACCATTACAAGAATACCACAACTTTAGCTAAAAAAGCACCCAAAAAACCCTGACTATCAGATTTTTTAGGGTTTTCCCATCGACCGATGATAAATGAAAAGAGCCTCAATTTGAATATAAAGTGTTGAATTTTCTTTTTAACTCTGATTTTCCCAAGTTTCCCAGTCGGTTTAAAAATGCCACGACTCCCAGGTCATGTGGGATTATTTTATTCTTAACTTCCTGAATTTTAGATTTTGGCACTAAATGGGAATCCAAGTTGTGGTTTCAATTTAAGCTTCCACTGTATTATGAAGCAAAATTACTTGTAATTCAAAACAAGACTTCCTGAACGTCCAGCCCCGTCACAATACTATAGTCGGATTAAAAAAGAATAGACTAAGAATTCAAATGGACCAATAGAATGCAAGAGCGTTCGGTGTGATTAATCTTTCCTGTCTCATGACTCATTTTCCATCTGGTGGCTATGGCGTAGCTTTCTTTCAGCTGGAAGGCATAATCTATAAGCTGAAAACTGCTGATTGGTCTTCGTTCAGTCTATTCTTTTCTTAATCCGACTATAGCAAGTTCATTCGGGCAAAACAAGACCTCATTCCGACCAAAAGCTGACGTCATGTCGCTGACATATGACATCTGTTTCCACGCTAAATGACGTCAGTTTCAACCTGGCATAACGTCACATTTCCACATAACGTGACGTCAATACTCAATATATACCTGCACATTTAGCCCATTCTTTTTAAAGTACTGCAAAATTATTGCACTTTTAACAAAGTTCAGTTTTTGTTCATCTAAATACTTTCACTTGGCAATTAAATGGATCTTGTACGTTCCTCTAGTCAAACACATTACTTGATATTGAAGAGAAGGTGTTCATAAACACTTAACAGTTCACAGTCACATTACATGTACACTAAATTGGAATTTTGACGCCTGTACCAGCGATCTTGAAAATTTGCAAAAGTTGGTTACATGATGTAGGTCAGGCTCCATTTTACAGTAGGCCCACAGTGTGAAACATATTCAATTTGAAAATGAGAGCAATGGAAGGGTTTGTTTATTGTAAACAGTATAGAAAATGGGAGCATCATTTTTAAACATATTTCAAGGATGAGTTGTGGTTAAAGGAGAAAACAATAACCGATAAGAGACAATACTTGGCACTAACCTCACGTTGCCAAAAAAATCAGGGGTACCCACACACACAACACAGACTTTTTATGGACAATGCTGGACAGAGTTAGAAGTTCACTGAAAAAACTACATGTATTCGAGTACCATTAGAGCAACAAATGAAACAAGAACAGCATAATCAGGCTCACATTGGACCAATGTTCACCAAAAATTATCCATTTGTATGGAACATTTGCATTAGATAACCCCACAAATGTCAAAATGTACATGGACACAATTATAAGTTTACAACTTGTGACAGAGAAAAGAGCATTGCAAATCATATAAGCAAACAATTAATACCTAGTGTAGCCACCCTGACTAGTTACCACTTCAAAAATACGGTTGAGCATTGAATCAATTAATGAAAGAATGGTACAGTAAAACCTCCTCTAACGGACACCTCTAAATAGCGGCCACCTCTAAATAACGGACATTTTCCCAAGTCCC
>JAQIXS010004974.1:0-13692 GCA_034700785.1 Rossiulus vilnensis
TAGGAATGCAGGGATCAAGAAGATCCACGGACGGAACTTGGAAGCCCGATTGGAGGGAGCTGACCAGCGGTCATTGATCGCGAGGTGGACGATTTTCGGCCACCCTGTACGGCGGTATAAACAGACAACATTGATGCTCTAGACTAAATATAATCCAATCACAAACGTCCACCAACAATGGCGGAATAAACAAAGTAGGGACTTAAAATACAAACAAAACTCCACTTAGTTTACACTAAGAGAGATTTCGGGGCAGCCAAAAAGGCGCCTGAGGAGCCCCTGTATCTCTCTATTTGGGAAGTCCAATTTTTAGTCCAAATTTTGGTTTAAAAATAGCCTAAGTGCCAGAAATCGGTACGCATAGCGTTGGTCCGTTCTACTTTTATTTTTATATTTTTTTGAAAAATTTATTTTAGAAAGGCTTCTTTTGAACATGGCAATCATAGGGGCCGTCCAGAAAGGCCATCCGAGGACGGGGGGGGGGGAGGCTTGTTCCAAATTTAACAAACATTTAAAATAAAAATGACACCGAGGGACTAATTTCTCAAGTCATTTTTATCCATTTCATGGTCACCACCTTTGGGTTATTATTTTTTTGTTAATTCACTGACTTTATCAAAAATGTTTATAGAATACAATGGAAACGTTTTTATTTATTATTTAAAACGTTACAAGTATGCTATTGAAATTAGAGGAATTCCTATTATTGCATAAGTGCAACTAGAACCAGAACCCTGACTTTTGCTTTATTTTAACAATAATTTCAGTAAAATATAGGAATATACAGGAAGGGTTGAAAATATAGGAAATATAGAAATTGGTTTAAAATACAGGAAATTTAGAAATATATAGGAAGGGTTTAAAATATAGGAAATATAGAAATGGGTTCAAAATATAGGAAATTTAGAAATATATAGGAAGGATTTAAAATATAGAAAATATAGAAATTGGTTTAAAATATAGGAAATGTAGAAATATATAGGAAGGGTACAAAATATAGGAAATTTACAAATATATAGGAAGGGTTAAAATATAGGAAATTTAGAAATATATAGGAAAAGTTAAAAATATAGGAAATATAGAAAAGGGTTCAAAATATAGGAAATTTAGAAATATATAGGAAAAGTTAAAAATATAGGAAATAATGGAATAGACAGGAGGAGTTCAAAATATAGGAGCACTTTATAACCTGCATTTGTGTTGCTTGAGACAAGATTGGGCATCGAATCAAAACATGGACTTTTTTTGATGGACGACCTTTATGACCAACCCCTAAGAATTTTAGCCCAAACAAAAATATAAAAAATAAGACATGTGTAAATCCTGGTCAAGTCAAGAACGGCTGCACCGTCACAGGCCAGAGGCCACGATACGAGACAGTCAAGAAACACAACTGGAACAGTATATCCGAATAGAGTTAAGGCTAATCCCCTTAGGCGCCCCTAGGAATGCAACCCTTTCGACCCTTTTAAAGTTACTTTCTTTGGGGAGAGTGAAATCAAAGACTATTTCAACGACATAATTCGGATGAGGAAGGATGGGGGGGATTAGAACAATGTTATGCTTGTTATGTTTGCTTGGACATCATGCAAAATGTAAAATATAAAAAAATTCGAAAAAAACAAACAACCTGTTCCACATTTTTGCTTCAAATTACTCGTTATAATTGCTAAATTTAAGGGTTCCCAATGACCTGGAAAACCTGGAGTTGTCAGGGAAGTAGGCCCAACTTGAAAAAGTCAGAAATATTTTAAATTTCCATGCAAAATTCGGGAATATTTCTATCACATAAAATGCCAGCCTTAAGTTGTTATTATTTTAAATGGTCAATGATAATGCTTTGATAATAATAAACTTTTGAAATAATATACATGGAGGTCTAGGCCAGTAAGAAATTGGTAACTTTTGCATCAATTTTATTCTATAAAATTTTTTGATAGTCAGGGAATTTTTTCCCCAAAAACCCGGAAAAGTCGGGGAAGTACTGAATTCCACTAGGGTCAGCTCTGGTTTTTTATTTTTTGAAAATGTCTAGTTTATTCACAAAAATAAAAATAAAAACGTTATTTGGTCTCCGAAAACGAGTTTTTCCTCTCAAAAAATGTTTTTTTATATTTTATTTCACAAATTTTCAAAACTTATTCCATTCTTTTTTAATAATTTAAAGTGATCTTTTAAAGTAATAAAAACCACCTCAATTATAATACTTACAGTATTTAAAACAAACACATATATATATATATATTTTTTTTTTGGAAATTTTTTCTGAAAAACTGTATGTAGGCTAAGTATCCATTGTTTTTGAAGTTTTTGTTTTGTTTTCTCAGTCCCCTTAGCCAGTTCCAAACTTTCAGTCCACCCCATCAATGGGCCCTGTTCGACATCCCCCCTTCATCAATGGTCATCCCCTACACCCAGATGCTCCCAAAATTGGCTGACCCTTAGCGCCCCTAGAGCCCGACCAGTGACTCTAGTGACCATCCGTCCATTTTGAGGTCATCCACACACCGACTTCCGGTTCATCCATGGGCCTAAAACTGGTCGTTTGTCAAGGCATGAATATAATATTGGTGTTGATCTTATTGGGGGTTGAGGGTTTGGTTTGCATTCCTCCCCCCTTAGTGCCATTCTCCTTGTTCGGACACGCCTGTGGACTTAGGGTATTACGCTGGTTTTCCATCAGAGCCATTAAGGAATGCCATATCGAGCAATTAAAAGTCCTTGTAAAACGACATGTTACACGATATGGCGTGTGCTTCAGAGAGAAGAGGAATTTCGAGACAAATAATCCCAGATTACAATCCCAGATGGCGGGAGTGTCGCCCCTTGGGACGTCTCATCTTCGCCCCCCCTAAGCAGCTCAACACTTTCACGACCAGAACCCCCTCAATGACGCCTTGGACACTTTCATGCTCAATTTGCAACAAAATTACTGCCACATTTTGGCTTCGAATAATTGTTATAATTGCTGAATTTATTTTTTGCCTTCTAGAATTGGTCGTCCACTAGGGTGTACGTTATTTTTTTATAACTTAAGAATGCCCAGTTTATTCATAAAAAATTAAAAACACTTGAAAATGTATTTATACAATGTTATGCAGGTAAACAACTATATCCCTGACTTTATTGAAAAAAATTCTTATAGAATAGAATGGATTTCCATGACTTTTTTTTCTGACAATTTCAGGTTTACAAGGTCAAGGAACATCCCCCCCTGGGACGTTCACAAATAGTTTATTTCAGAAATATATCATCTGATAGGCCTATTATGGCAATTTAAGGCTGGCATTTTATCTGATGAAGATTTGCCTGATTTTGTGCATGAAAATTTGAAATTTTCCTGACTTTTTGCATGAAAATTTGAAATTTTTTCCGACTTTCTCAGGACGTTCATACTTTCTTAATAAAATCAAATAAGCTCAGACCCTAGCAGACGACTAATTCATCATGTCATGGAGGGGAAATGAATTTAGCAACTATAACAAGTATTTAAAACAAAAAATATGTGTAATTTGTTTGCATGGTTGGAATTCTATTAGCTCGGCTTTTATTTAGACAAAAAAAAAACGCCACATGACGTCATATTTTGGCCCTTTTTGAACCAAAATATGACGTTATAACGCCCCTAACACGAGTGGTCCTCTTGGTCCTAAATGACATGGAATATCAATATTAAATAAGGTTGGAGAATGAAACATCACATGCCGGAAGTTGAAACGACGTTATAGCGAAACGACGTATAACGAGGTACGAATTTACAGTTTTTAGATGAAGCAAAAACTCAAGTCTGAAATTTTTATTTATTTTTCGTTATTAAAATGACGTCATTAATTCCAATCGTCATGAAATTTCTATTTAATTCCACACTCCAAATTCCTCCAGAATTCCAGAATTCCTTCACCCTATTCCGAAACCCCTCACTGTCCAATCAGGAAACAAACAGTTGATAAAAGCAATTAGCATCAGATCCAACACCAGAAGTCCATCATCATCATCATCACCATCACCAGAGTGTCCACCACCACCACCAACAACGGCGAATTCCTTAATTACAGAGCAGATAATTACGGTCATTGCCACCGTCATCGGGGCTCGATTTGGCACCCAAGACAGTGAGAGCATTTCACAAAGCACATTGGCCTAGTTGGCAATCATCAAATTGAAATATCCAATTCCTCGGCCATCTTCAAGAAGAGGGCGCTGAGGAGGAGGAGGAAGGGAGGAAATTAATGAGAAAGCAGAAAGTGGAAGACACAAGATGAGAAAATGAGAATTAAGAGCTTGCTGGAGAGTGCAGAATTGAACCGTTTAATGTCTCGACTGGTGCCACTTCCCCCTGTAGCATCCAGGCTCTTCAAGACCCCCTTCCCCCCTTTCCTTCTTCCCCCTTATCCCCCCTCACTTAAGAGCGCCGTTGCATCTTATTTCCTTCCTCTTGGTCTTCAGAGGAGGAGGAGAAGGAAGGAGGATGAGCGCCATTACCAGAGACGCCAGACGAGAGCGCCAACCGAAATTAACTCATCAACTGGACCAACGGCTAACTGCCCTTCTAAATGCCACGACAGTGAAGACGGTTAATTGAGACAGTGAAAGGCGTCCATCATTTGGGTCTCTGGAAAAGAAGGCCTAAACGCATTCCAATGTGTCCGAAGAGGGTCTTGTCTTCAGCGCATGGACGTCAACAGCCCAGAACCAATGAAAGCTCACCCTGGAGAAAACGATATATATCGGTATAACCTTAGTGATATCATTATGATTTTCTACTGATATTACTATATAATTGTTTTTAGGACTGCTGATATCAGTATGCTTAGCGATTCTATACTGATATCATTTTAACCTTAGCGATATCAGCATGATTCTAGACTGAAATTACTATATGTATACATATTTACCTGGTTTTAGGACTGCTGATATCAGTATGCTTAGCGATTCTATACTGATATCATCATAACCCTAGTGATATCATCATAACCTTAGTGATATCAGTATGTTTCTAGACTGATATTACTATATATAAATACATACTGGTTTTTGGGACTGCTGATATCAATTTTATAGTGGTTTTGGAAGTACATGTATAAATATCAGTATGGTTAGTGGTACCACTACACTTTTTACTAACATCAGTATATTTGTGCTGATTATACTCACCACCAGGGCGTACACAAATTACGTACACAATCATACCTCGTTATACGGCATTCCTCTACAACGGCCTATTTGTTTTACGTCCATGTTTCATGTTACGGCCTATAAAGCTTCATTGAACGGCAGAGGTTTCTTGTACTTTTTACAAAAGGGTCATCCATAAAGGACGTCCGGGAAAGGGGTTTTCGAAATATCGGACACTGCTGGACAGGAGGGAGAGGAGGGGGTTCAGAGGTTAGGAAACAGGACGGGGGACGGAGAGGGGGGAGGTAATAAAAGCCGGACAGGGGGGAGGGAGTCAACAAATCATGAAAATTCCAGGACGTCCTTTATGGATGGTCCTCAAGTCATCTTTTTGATGTCTTTTTTTTGTCAAAATGCAAAAAAAAAAAAACCCCGTATATACTAGTCATTAGACTTGGAATAGGTCTATTTCGCTATAACGGCCTTTTTGTTTTACGTCCGTGTTTCATTTTACGACCTATAATGCTTCAATGAACGGTGAAAATCAAACATTAAAATGACGTCATTCGTGGACCTAATTCGTTACACTTATATAAAATTGATTGAGAAAGTTAAAACTCTTTCGCTGAAGACAGTGTTTCAGCAGACAGTGTTTCTGCTGGAAGTCTTTGCCAGGCGTCCGAATATTTTTAAAGTTCGTTGAACCCATATCTGGCATGATGCGGTGCTCCTAAATCGAGTGATTTTCATATTTATTACCAAATTAGGAGCCATGATGGACCCAAATGTTGCGAGCATCGAAAAGGTCCATTAAAAGCAGCCTCGAACACATTTATGCAATCCATATTCAAATTCGGGGTTTAAACTCCGCTTAGGGAGCATAAAAAACACTATATAAAGAAATTAAAAGAAATAAATGGATAATTATAAATCACCCTGTACATGCATTGTTATCCGTCCTCATTATTGGTTGTAATTAAGAGATTTGTCAAGAATTCAACAAAAGAAAACTAGTTTTGCTACTAATCCAAACAATTAATGCAATTTTCATTTTTAGATGACACTTTTTTAATTTTTTTTTATTGAAATTGTTTATTCTTGAAATTAATTTTATAATTTCATGCGCCAGAATTATTGGGCTATTATTGTTATTAATTGTTAGGTTTTTTTGCAAATGTCTTCCAGCTCATCGCATTGATTTGAATTTGATGGCGTTTTTTATTCATAATTTTATAGACCCATATCGACATTATTCTTCTTTCGCAAATTTATTTCAAATTAATTATTTTGTTTTATTTTATTTATTATTTTGCAAATTTATTATTTTTTTTTTGAATTCTTGGCGGTTTTTATTTAATTTATAATTTTTCGAATCTACATTATTGTTATTAATTATTATTTTGCAAATGTATTCCAGCTCATCGTATTCTGTTGAATTTGATGGCGTTTTTTTTAATAATTTGATATATCAGCATTATTATTATTAGTATTAGTATTCTTTTTCAATCGTATTTTTTGAATTGTTGACGTTTTTCATTTATAAATTTTACGCATCTGCATTATTAATTAAAATTAGAATGTTGCGAAGCAAATTTCTTTTAGCTTATCGTAATTTATAAAATTTCTATCGCAATTCGTGCAATTTTTGGCATTGTTGTTATAATTTTATTCTTATAAATTCTCATAAATTTTAATTTCCTTATATTCTTCTCTTTCTAATTGATAATCTGATCAGGATGAGGGTGCCCTCTAGCGGATAAAAAGAAAACCGCCAGCAGCTAGCCTCGTACAGGGCAGGGGTCAGTCTCAGTGCAGGTCAGCCGAAAAAAAAAAAAAAATTAGTCCGAGCTGGATTAAAATGACAAAAGAGGTCCACCTGGCCCTATTTGCGTCAAATGCCAGGCACAGCAGAGTTCATTTTTTTTTATCCAGTAATTCTTTATCCCCCCTAAAACTCCTCGCATTAAAGCCATGACTAAGCTGTTCACTAAATTAATGCAAAGGTAGACACTCACAGATGGGAAAGGTCGGAGGTCAACTCCGAGGCGAGTTCGAGCGCGACACAGTTAAGACCCCCTGAACTCCCCTAACGGTGAACTTTCGGGCTATTTGGAAACGAGGGTCATCTGCAAATGACACCTACACACAACGGCTCAACAACCTCACTCAGGGGTGCAACCAAAAAAAAAAAAAACCTAACATTTTTTTAAACAAAAATTTGGAGATTTTCATCGAAAAACCGGAGAAATTCAAGAGTGGAAATCGTGATGCATCCATGAACTGTATTAATAGAACGAAAATTGACCAATTAATCAATTAATCGAAAATGGATATTTCTATTTTTATGCAACAACGATGTGCATTTTTTTTAAAAAAAAAATATTGAAACCCATAATTCGCAATGAATATGGATGAAGGGATTTTCTAATTACAAACCATAACGCAGAAATGAAATTTAGCGAAATTAGAAGGGCTTAGAACGATGATTGGTATTTTTTTAAACATGTCCTTGTATTTGAAATATCTTAAAATGTGTTTACAAATTTTCATCAATTTTTAAATCGTTTCTTGTCAGACATATAATTCTCAAGTAAGAATTGGCAAAATTTAAAATATTAAAATTGTATTAATTAAAGTTATCTTTTTGTAAGTATATTTTTTACTGCATACAAATGATAAAAATTTACAATTTTCATCAATTTTTAAATCGTTTTTTGTCAGACCTACAATTCACAAGTCAAGAAAAGCTGAAATTTTTCTATTAACTAAAGTTTTGCCTTTTGTAAGTATGTTACGCCATTTTTCTGCACACAAATAAACAAATAATCGTTCCATTAGGTATTTTTGGAAAAGAAAATCAAACGATTTCATTGAAATACGCAACGAACGACTTTTGGGACACCCCTTGTACGTGTATTTCAAAGTTACTTACTTTTCGGATATTGATTTCAAACTTGAAAGCTCAAATATTTCTAACGTAACGTTTTATACGTTTTTTTTAATGTGAAGTTTTTACTGTATCTCATATTTCATCAAAAATAAATGAGATATGCTCAAAAAAAATCAATTGAAAATTCGATATCAGGTCGAAAAAACGTGTAATGGCAAGAAACCTAAATCTCCCTAAAATTCACGTTAAGTCTCTCCTCATAAACAACCACCTGTAAATTCGTCAATTTATTCATTTTGACATTTTAACTTTTGGATTTATTTCCATACCGATTGGCTACACCTATTTATTTATAAAATAAAAAAGTCGAATAAATTACCATTGATTAAATTTGTAGTGTTTGCTAGAATTTGAATTAATTTCCCTGACCACAATAACAATACATGGATTTCCTATACATGAAGATAGCATTAAAGGAAAAATAATAGAAAATGAACTACTGAAAATTAATTTATTATGTCAATATCATGACTTTTACATGACTCGAATGACCTGAAGTTGATTTTGAAAGTAATTTCCCTACATCTATCAAAATAAATCACCGTTTCATTACTTTTCCTGACTTTTCCAAGTCTTTCCCTGACAATTCCACGTTTCCCAGGTCTGGGAGAACCCTGACTGATGATTTCTTTAAAGGTTCTTTTTTTACCATAATTTCTTTTCCATGACTTTCATGACCTGAAATTAATTTCGAAAGTAATTTTCCTAAATTAAAAAATAAAATCACTTTCTTTTCTTTTCCCCGGCTATTCCGTGTATTCAATTTCCCTGACTATTCCATGTCTTAAATTTCCCTGACTATTCAAGGTTTTCCAGGTCTGGGGAAACTATTACAGATGAGTTCATTAAAAATCCATCACTTTCACTAGGCTTACCACGATTTCTTTGCCTGAAACCGAGACATTTTTCATAATTTTACGTAATTTTAAAAATGAATCCAAAAAGATTTCGTTTTGGAAATAATTATTCGGTAAATTATTTCCTTTCCAGAGTAACTGAGCGCAGAATCCATATCTATTTACACTCGCATTTTTCTTCAAACCAGGAGAAGACCCTGAAAAAGGTTAAAAAACCAGACCCTTAAGCCTAACCGTAACCACCATTTCAAATGTATTTTTTTTTGCTTTAAGATCTCATCAGGCGCCATGACACGTTCTAAACTGATCTCCAATTTGATGCAGAGCGGACCTAAGTGCTGATATGGCATTTGACCACTGACCACTCGACCATTGATTTTTTTTCACGTGCCTGCCAACTCCTCGCTCGGCTGATGGACAGGGGAATTCCAGAAGTGGCCTAGTGAAACGTCAATCATCTGTCATCGTGTACGATGTAGGTGGCGCAGTGACCACACCGAGAGTTCGGACACACACCGGCCAACAGGCACCCGTATCGAATAACTGAACTAACAACACCGAAAGCGGTCGAATTTCGTTAAAACACACCACTTAATGAAGCTCTGGTAGAGTGACATCAATCTACAAGGACTGGACTGGTAGGTTGCCCAAAAGCCCTGGAGCCAAACGGTCTTTAGAGCAAATAATTTTTTCCCCTATACATTTTCCACCCAGTTGTGGGTTCTCATGATGACCTAACTATACTGGATACTGCCAGACTGCCAGTGCCAGTTAATTTTGCAGCACTTGGAATTTGATGGTTCTTCCAAATTTCTACTGGAAACAAAATATGAAAATGACCATAGAAACCACCAAAATTTGTTACAATTTTGACCAAACCCCCTAAATATGCGAATAGACCCCCTCTCGTTCCCAATTCCAAATCATTGGCGCGGGGACTTGACAGCAAACCTCGGTAAGGTGGGCACGAATAAAGGTTACTCAATGTTGGCCCCTTAAAACCCACGTTAGTGTTCCTAAAAACCGTGTTTAGGAAGCGGGTTTGAAATCCTGGACGTCGAAATTAGGTAATGAATTAAATACATTAAAGCACTGCTGTGTTTCGAAGGTTTACACGAGGTGCCACGCGCGTGGCACATACGACTGTTTGGTCAAATTTCGACTTAAAAACACAATTTTTTCTGCCAACAAGTTTTCGTTTGTTTTCGTAATTAAACACCACAGGTGTGTGACACACCTTCAATTAAGTGAAACGAACTTAATTATGAGCTGGGGGAGATGGAAGATACGCAAATACGACTTTTTCCACTTGTGTCCTTTATGGACGTCCCCTGCAACAACGCATTGTTTGTCGTCATTGTTTTCCTAAAATCGGATTCATTGGCCTTTGTTAAGTGTTGCGAGGGAACCCATCGACACCATTTTATGTATTAACTATGAACTGGCGAAGTTATTACACCCAAGGTCGAAATCATAAGGGGGGGTCAAAAGACACGATGTGAATGTCACAGATTGGAAGTTACCTACTTCGAGTAACATCTGGTCATTATATTAAAAGCAGCAATGGGTCGACGATTGCCTCTTTTATATGGAAAAAGTGTTGATAGAGAAAATAGAAAAAAGAGAAAAAAAATCAACGGACATCTGGGGGGGTCAAACGAAGCCAATTGTCCACTTTTTACACACCCACCATCTTTCTAAAAACAAGCATCTGGACCGTTATGGCGGTTCCTCCGTTCCGTTCGAATCTTTAGAAAAAGAAGAACAAAAAAAAAATGACCGCTACCATGCTGGTGGTCATCTATTCTATCGAACTGCCAATGAGAACCTCAAATAATGAAATTTGGGAAAATGCTGGTCAACTATTCTATTGAAATAGCAAGGTTTCCTCCCACAGATCACGGGAAAACCTGGGTAAGTCAGGGGATTTTTTTAAATGCTTAGGAAAGTCAGGGAATTTATAGAATTTTTTCCGGAATTGCTAATGAAAAGCTTTAAAATGATGATGGGAAAACGATGATCAACTATTATATTGGAAAACCAGGGTTCAAACAGATCCTAGGAAACCTTGGAAAGTCAGGGAATTTATAGAATTTTTTCCAGAACTGCTAATGAAAAGCTTTAAAATGATGATGGGAAAACGATGGTCAACTATTATATTGGAAAACCAGGGTTCAAACAGATTCTAGGAAACCTTGGAAAGTCAGGGGATTTTTTAACTGATTGAGAAGCCTGGGGAAGTCAGGGAATTTCGATTTTTTTTCCAGCATCGTAAAAAAATCGTAAAAAAGATATTTTCCAGTACTTATCGTTAGCAAATTATACGGCAACATCCATAGAACATACTGCTATATATCTTAAAACTACTTTATAGTTTTTACAATAGTAGTCTTTATGACAGTTAAAAATACATTGCAAGCAATATAATTTCCGATATTTCATATAATATCAGACAAAATATTCTAAAAAAAAATATATTCATTAATATACCAGAAGTAACATGAATTGGGACTTTGCATATTATGTTATACATCTGAAATTATATTGCACAATTTATTTTCAACTGTATACTGCTTTACATTTTAAAACTATTACATAGTCTTTATAGGCCTAACAGTTCAAAAATATGTCAGAAATATTTTCATTTTTACATCAGAAATATACCAGAAGTATCATGAATCGGGATTTTAGTATATTACGTAATTTAACTGAAGTTATATTGCGCAATATATTTTAAAATAGATTATACTACACATTTTAACTACACATTTTAACTATTTTCAAAACTATAAAAAACATATTGCATGCAATATAATTTCCGATACATCACATACTATACTAAAAGTCCCAATTCGTGATATTCACGCTAAATTTCTAGCACATTAATGGGTACATTTTAGAACATTTTTCTCATATTTTTTTACATGTTTTTAAATATATCAACAGCAAGTGCATTTGTATCAATCTCAAATTAAAAAAACACAAAACTTAAAATCATTTCGGTATGCTCATTAATGCCTAAGCTTCCAAACCGAAATTTGCCTTCATGGTGGACACTGATCTTGATCAGCCGAGAGACCACTGACCAATCATCGTCCGTGCCAGACCACGTGACCAAAGCCAAACAGATGGACGGCACAGGAGCGTGCTGCTGGCCCCATAAAAATGGTGGATGGTAACGGAAGCGGAAATCTTTTCAGTGTTCCCATAATACCACCTGAGATTACGACAATATTGGCAAGCGCATAAACGCGAGAGGGATGTGCGCTTCCTGTGCGCAGGAAGTAAGACTAAGTTCGGCTAAAACTAATTAAGATAGCGCTAGGGGTACATAAAGAGAAAATAAGAAAGAAAAAAAAAAACAACGAAACAAAAAAACACCCAAAGATCCTGCCTTCTGGAGCTACATCCTCCTCCTCCTCCTCCTACTCTTTACTCAACATCAAACTGCTTTCTCTGGAGAATATGGAATATATAGATATTGATTGGTTATTTGGTCTTAATTATCACAACAGAAGGAAGAAGAAATTGAGGAAGAAGAACAAAAACATGTCTGGAAAGTTAGATACAGAGAGATAAATGTATATCCACCCCCCCCCCCCAAAAAAAAAACACAAAAAAACCCTGAGCTTTTCATGTCTTCATTGACCACAATAAATATCTGAGATGGACGACAGTAGAACACTGTCCAATAAAAGGGCCTTCGATGTACTAGTTTTAATCTTATCATATTTTTCATCATCTGCATTTAATTCATATTTATATTTTGCGAGTAAAATCTGAAGTATGCATTGCCTACTTTTACATGTAACGTTTACAAACTGTACAGCCTTTAGTGCATATTATAAAACAGTATATTGTCAACAATAATGTCCAATTAAATAATAAATTGCAAAGAAAAGCAATTTTCATAGGATTTGAAAAATGTAATTTTATGAATAATTTTCCAGTGTATTTCCTGCAACTATACTAAAGTACGCTGTATTATAGTTAAATATACAATGCAATAATTATCAGACATTTATTTGCCTTTACATTTCGTCAATACGTTCACGATATGCGAATTAACCAAGAACGTTATTTTAGTTCAGCAGACACCCTGTATAATCAATTTAAAAGCAACTATACATTTAAACAAAAAACAAATTCAAATTCAAACAAATTGACAGTAATTAATAATGCTGCTGGTAGACAGTATAAAATCCCCTCCTAAATTTGATTGTGGAGTGGAGCACAAAATTGATTGAAATTCAACCACAGCTCCTTAATAACATTTAATTTGTTAATTAATTTGGTATTTTGTTTCATAGAAAGCCCTCTTTTCATTGGGCATTATTTGCCAATTTAATGAATTGCTTGGAAAACCTCATAGAGAACGATCTGCTATCAACCACGTACTAAAATGGTGTCAATTGTTCCAAAAAAACAATCATAAGTTAATGATCTATTAATTATAAAGTCGATTTTCGAACACCCTTAAAAACAACGTCAGTTATAGTACATTTTGACTTCAAGTTACTTGGAAATGACATTATTTTAGATTGGATTATGATGTCATTTTCATTTGGAGATAGGATAGCACTTGATAGGGACATCCCTCTCAAAATTACGTTATTTTTTTCAAATAAATTAATGCTCTTTAGAATACGAACTATCTGAGCTACCTGGGACTGAGGGAGGAGGAAGGATCAAAAATCAAAAATTCATCAAAAAACTCAACTTATTGGCGGAATGTCAACCAAATTGTCTTAATTTTTGATCACAAACAAA
>JAQIXS010004975.1:0-13692 GCA_034700785.1 Rossiulus vilnensis
TCACACCCTGCAAGGGTTTTTTTTCTCTCCAGCGTCCCTGGAGGAAGGTGCGCACCCGGGATTGACAGCCTATTTCTATCGACGATGAAGGCAGAATCCCACTACCGTCACGTCACGTGGGGCTACGTGACGGCACGTGAAACGTAAAAATGTTCTGTTTTCGCAGTTTTCGAATGAACGTTTAATTTCATTCAGAATGTGCCCTTGGAAGTCCCAATTTGACAATCCATCAATACGCAGAAATGGTTCCATTACTTTATCGCTGTTAACGTTATTACGGACCAGCATTTTACAAATTTTAGAATGTATTCCTAAATAAAAATCTATGAATTGCCCTCCCTTGATTACATCTTGTTAGGCCGCTAGCGTCTGTCTCTTTTTTCAGGTTTGACACCTTCTGAAGATACCTTCTAAAGTGGAAAATAGTTCCCTCTTCTAACTTTGCCAACGTTCCACATGTCAAGCGATTGCGATTAAGACTAAACTGCAACATAAGCGTGGAATATATTGTTTTGTAAAGGGAAATGTTTATCAACTATGCTTTTTTTCTGAAGACGTCTTGTAAATAACGTGAGGTGTCGTTCAGTGTGAATCCAGTTGTCATCTCGTGCAACATTTTGGACTGTGTAACGTCACGTGACGTGACGGTAGTGTGATTCCGCCTTTTTCCGCACGGACTGGTGGCGCTGCGTTCGAAAAGCGAGCACTCCCCATTTCCGTCTATGAATCACGTGCCGAAATCAGGTTAAGTGTGGAAAATGTTTTTTTTTTGTCGTCTTTTTCTGCTATCGGTGGATTTTTAATGGAAGTCTGACACGAGACATGGAGGGCATATAAATTGAGATTTATGCATTTGGACGTTTTCTGTCGTTTATGAGCCCAGCTTATTTATATGCCCAGCATCCATATGTGCTCCCTGAGATAAGCAAAAACGGCTGCAGTGGTGAAAACGACGAACGACGTTACTATCATTGCAAACCAAAAGAAAAAAAATTAAAACTATTCCCAAAAGCGATATTTAATTAGGAAATATTCAGCTCCAAGCGTACATTTATTATGAAAATACTGTCTGTGCACCATTATAAAGGAATTTGTCGGTTCTTGCAAATTCCCGTTAGGGACCTACATGCATTCTCTCGTTATCGTAATGAGACCCGTTTTATGGAACCTACGTGCGACTCCCACAATGAACTGTGTTTAGAAGATTCATTTATTTGACACCCAGCATGTTGAGAAAGCAGAATAAAGTTTAAATAGTTAGAATTCATAATAAGCATTACATCGAAACTACATGTCACCCCCACAATATCCAATTCCATTTTAAAAAAATGACACATTGTCCGAGATGTTGGAACCAGCTTTAAGAGATCAGAACGGTCAGAAGACATTGTCCCAACTGAGCAGATACTGAAGTTCGCGAACAGGAAACCAGCGTACTGGTTAGGCCTCCGACTTCCTGGTTACGCAAGCCTGTCAATGCTCTGACAATCTGAGTGATTTGTTAGACGCCAACCTCGCTGCAAGGAGGTTCGAGTTGGACAAAGGAGGCCAGCCCAATCAACGTAATTAATCTGCGCATATTTAATTAAGGTGGGCGGATCCTATTCAATTTCCTTGACTTTTGCAACGCTGACAACTGGTCCGTGCTGCCTCGAAACTGAATGCATTGGTCCTTGAGCTCGGGTTGCAACTCATGCTGATCCCTATGGTGCTGCCACCTGTAGTCAAGAAAGTGCAGCAGGTATTCCTACGCCGTGGTATGCCTGCAATGCGTCTGCGGACAGAATGATCTACTGAAATTCATTCCAATCCTAATGAAATGTTGACTAGTCCGTTTTATAGCCTCGATATCTGTGACATAAAATGGGATTTTTCAGCATGCATTCGCTGCAGTTGGCTTACGACATACGTGGTGCGTAAAATCCGCTGTTTTCGACGCAGTTACGACAATGCTCACGCTCAATCTTTTCTTATTTGTTGATTTTGGAATGTCGATCTGCCATCGGATAAGGCGTCTTTTAGTTTTCTATCTCATCGTTCTTGGTAGGGATTAGATGCTAGAGATTAGGAAGGCATGCGTATTTACATGTGGAACGTTTCCAAAGTTAGAAGAGGGAACTATTTTCCACGGGCGCAGTTCTAGAGAACGTGATGTGTCTCGCAGGTGGCAGTTGGGACACTTATGTCCCAACAAGATGCAGTAAGGGAGGGCCATTCATAGATTTTAATTTAGGGATGAATTCTAAAATTTGTAAAATGCTGGTCCGTAATAATGGAATGTTAACAGAGGTAAAGTAATGGAACCATTTCTGTGTGTTGATGGATTGTCAATTTTGGGACTTCCAATGGCGCATTCTGTATGAAATGAACGTCCATGCGAAAACTCGCATTGCCATACTTATATATCTTTTACAAAAAATGTTAACTAGTAGAATGTGCTTGGCATCTAACAATGAAAACTTTCATTTAGAATGTTTTCTGCCATGTCAAAAACATGTTGGCTTTTTGAAATTGACATGTTGACACGAAATCCTGCTGCTCTTAGTGCGTTTTTGTTGTAGTAGCTGTCATCATGAAATCGTGGCTATGTCATGTTAACATGTCTAAGGGTAAAATTGCTTCTACGTATTAGTTAAACGTGGTTCCAACGTTGATTTATACATACGATCAAAAAAACTTGTTCTGTAATGCAAATTGCTTACAACAATGTTGATGATGCTTTAAGTATTATTGAAGTTCATGAATTGCTTCGAGCATGTTCGCAAGATAGCTGATGAAAGATTCCCCACCATGAAGGACTCGTACATTTTTGCTTCAAATAAACATTAAAATTGCTAAACATTTTACCCAATGCAGAATTGGTCGTTCACTAGGGTACCAGCTTTGATTTATAATTTTAAAATTTCCCATTTATTTATTTATAATAAAAACTCTAAGAAATTTGAAAAAAATAAAACATAACGCGACAGCCTAAACCGAGGCTTCCCTGCACTGCAGCCTCGCATTGCGGGCTGCATGACGGTTTATTTCTCAAATTTCTTGGATTTTTTCACTAATCTACCGGACACTTTGAAATTACAAACCAAAGCTGAAACCCAAGCGGACGACCAATTCTGCATTTAGCGATTATAACAAGTGTTTGAAGCAAAAATGTGCGTGTAAGTTTCGGGTCCAAGATAGCCCAGTTTTGTATCCGAATTTCTTACCGCTTCCTGAAAACTAACTTTCGTATGGCTTCTTGCTTCTTGACTTGAAAAAGGTTTTCCAAACACTGAATTTTGTCAGCCTAAAAAAAACGTCTCCATTTCGTCACGAAACGAACGCCCGTTCTGTCCAACGCCGACATTTCTCTTCAAGACGTATTGTCCACGCACGTGTGCGTACACACGCATTTAATGCGTTTCCGCTCCACTTCTTCGCACTTTATTTGGTTATGCATTACGTGATTAATTGGTGGCGACTGACTTTTTGAAAAGGGCGTCTGGCCAAGAACAAATGGCGAATATTTGCGATGTTTGTTCGCTGCCGAATTCCAGCTGACAGGGCAAACGCGGCCATCATTTTCCGATGACAGCTAATGGCGTTTTATTTAAATATCACCCGTTATTGCATGCAACCTCTTTTATTTTCTCCTCCTATTTTGCTGCAAAATAAACACCTCACTCTGCGTGTCTGCGTGTGGAACGTGGGCGAATGAACCCTTTAGCACCCGGTCGTGCGGATCAGGTTGGTACATCCCAACGGCGTAGTATACTATATAGGCTACCACTCTATTTAACTCCGAAACCAGCTGAATGGAAGTTACAAAAGCTTGTGTACTTTGTTGTTATGCTGGTGGTTTGGCAAGTTTAATTTTAAGGTGAGTGCATCATGAAACTATCTATACTGTAGCCCGTCCAAAACTAGAATGATTCTGAGGAATTCAAATGTCCCTGGTGGAAAGATCAGTAGATGCCAGTAAAGCAATGCTGATTCTAGTAGTCCCAAAACCCACTATAGTAGTGATATCACCAAGTATACGGATATCAGTAGTCCCAAAAACCTTTATGCGTGTATTTATAGTGGTATCAGTAATGAACCACACGCTGATCTTGTAACCAGGGCGACCAGTGAAATATGCAAAGCCTGTTTGCGATTAATAATGCCAGTTCCATAACGCAAAGTGCCATCTGTGTGGCTTTCTCTATGCTGGAAGATGTAATCTATGAGGTGAATATCTCACGTTGGTTAAGGCAAGGCTCCATTCTAGTTTTGGACACACTATAGTGGTCCGTTAGTGCACTTGCAACCCATCTAGTGGTCTGCCACTAGATAGCTTTGTGAGAAACATGTAAAGTGTAAACAGCTGAAAGTTATTTGTGTGGATGTGGCCTTGCGGGCACGTGAACAGTCCACGTCCTTGTCTATCATCTGGGTTACCTTGTCGAGTGGAAAACAGATAGGGCACAGGTATAAGCATGGCCATACACGAATATGCATGCATCTCAATGGGATGTATTCCAGCATGAACTGGACAAACATGTTTGTTTTAAAGAAGCTAAACTTTTTCTGTATTTGCATTTGATTTCTGATTTGCCTTAGGAGTCGTCTATAATGGACTTCAATTTTGATTTGTCTCGAATGTCTTTGATTGTTAAAGCTCCTGCTTAGACTAAATCCTTTAGATAATCATTAGGAATTTTGTGAATTGACTTCAAATAAACAAACCATCAGAGCAGGACGCTCTGTAAACAGTAATATGACGTCATTATATTCTCTGAAAACAAGGGCATTCTAAGGTCGCAAATCGGAGGCCTCAAAAAGATGTCAGTAAATTCTGACGCCATGTTTCGTGGAAGTTCGATGTCATTTTAATTATTGAAAGATGACGGTTCTTGTTAAGGATAATATGACATTCCTGTACAAAATGACGTCCTTTTCGTCCAAATAAATCAGTTGACGTCACGGGGGGGTTGCCCAATTCGCTGGCATCATTGGGAAATGTTAAAGGTTAGTGTTAAGACACGTATGGCCCTTTTTTGAATGTGGAAATGCTTGTAGCATATTGTCAACCTATCATGCCTATCATGGAATAGAAATCATAGAATTGAATTCTTCCCAACCTCAACCCACCCTCTCTTTCCACACGTAGCCGTAGACTCATTTTCATGTACAGACGTAATTTTTTTTATGTACAAAACAAAACAAAGAAACAACAACATGCGCATAAAAGCACCAACGTTGTAAAATATAACCTCGATCAAGAGCAGACATCTTATTTTTTTTTCTCATTTTAGAATATGGAAAAATGCACCGTTTCGCGCACGCACAAAACGCGATGATGCGACCTTTAAGAAATGTTTGCAAACTCCGAGTTCGCCGATCAGATATCGATGCAATTTTTTTTTCATATGTCCCCAAGATTTTCAGTCAACCGATTGCGTTAGTCGGCGGAAACATTTTTTCCCTAATTGTCGGGAGTTTTTTTTTTTTTTTTACAAAATCCAGGCGGCCAATTTAGAAACGTCGTGTGGAAGTGGAGAACGTGGCGGAACTACGGAATCCAGAGGTTTTGTTTGGCAACAAAAAAGGCGAGTGGCTGGCACGCTTCCACTCGCACGGAGCTAATGGGCTTAAAACAGTCTGGAGTTTGATATTTATGCAATTTTTGATGGGGGGAAAAACTGGCAAATGATGGAAAGACAAACATGCACTCGGAAATTCTGTCTGCGAAATTGACATAAACAAGTTTTCCGGGACGCGAATGCCTATAGGCGCGTGTAGCAACAGTTGCATGCAGATCTGGCTGAGCAAAAGACGACATTTCTAAGCAGTCGTGTAGCCCGGTAGGTTGCAAGAATTTTGTAACATTTCCCCCCATTCAGATGAGTGCCCGGGTAGCAGCGAATTCTGAGTACATTGGGGTGCAAATCCCGGGTCCTTAAATTAAAAGAAGAATGCATCGAAGAAATTAATTTCACCCGGTGTTCTTAAAAATCGTGTCTAGCGTCTTAAACACAATGGATACTTCTTCTACGGGTATGTCTTGTTTTTTGCATAATCTTTGTTGAATAATGATATGAATTGCTTATGAGTAATGCTGCCTTTCGTGGTGCTCCGCCATCTTCAAACTGGATTATGCGATATTAATGAATTCACGAAAACAATAACTTTTGTTCCATGTTAATAAAATGTGAAACTACATTATTTAGTCAGGGAGCGTTCATAAATGACGTCACTTTTTAGGGGGGAGGATCCTTGCATGGCAGGGGTATCATCCGGCTATGACACCTGCATGACAAGGGGGAAGAAGTCCAAAAATATTTTTTTTGCATGACGTCATTTATTCACGCGCCCTTAACACAGCACCACAACCGTTCACTACTACGTTTGTGTTTTTACCAAATCCAACAGTTGATTTAGCTACTGTCAACTGCTATTGGCTATGTGTAAAGTCACATGAAGAATGACGTCATTAATTGAAGGATGACATGAAGGATCCACAGAGGTTCACATTAGAATCAAGTTTAAGCTTAAGTTTTAAGTATTGTTTAAGTGATTTGGCGCACAGTTTGCATATTTTTTTTGTTTAAAAATCGTTTGTAGTGCTGCGCTGTCTCCCTGTTAATACGTCAAATAACACATTCACTTAGTGGGCCCTATGACCACATGGAACGTAAGTGATAGTGTGTTGTTGAATTCATTAATGTCGCATACAATGTAATGTTTATTTAGGTTTTTTTAGACGCTATTTACGACTTTTATGAATATCAAGAAAAATCCCATTTTCATTATTTAAGATTATTAAAATATTGTTTCATTTCACCCCAAAAAAAACACATTTCAACACAGTGTAGTACCAAATTAACAGCAAGAGAAATGAAAACAAATAAAATATTGAATTAAATGATTACGTTGAAATGCTGAAATAAAGTTGAGTAAGTTAATTTTATTGCATTTTATCAAGTGGATATTTATAGGATATCATTAAAAAGTATTCAACCTCGCTTTTTCTCGGTATGATCGTTGCGATGATCGTGCTCTTTGAGTCGCTGGCACCTACCTGGCGATGTCAAGGTGGCCGTGTGGTGGGTGGGGCCAAATTGACGTTGCAGGCAGGTGTAGAATCTCGGAATGACACATGTTGAAGTGAAATTCGCATTGTCAAAGTGCACTTAGTGTTTGGGAGTAGCATCCACCACCTTTCCCGTGGCAAGCGAAGTAACCCGGATTCGTTTCCGCTTTGTGTTGAGAATTGGGTTGGGGACGCGTTCGGCGCGAGGTGCCAAGAGTTTTCGGCATTCCGGACACCAAGAATCCGTCGTCGAAATAGCAGGAAATGTGCGAATTCGCGCAGCCGAAGTCAAATATGTTTTATGCGCCTCTGATGCCACTTCTTCCGCCAGGTTTATTGCGAGAAAACAGGCCAGTCCCTAAATATAGGTCCTTGGTGGGCTGGCCCTGGTGAACAGATAAATGCCCAGTCGAGAGAACTGGGAGCGATCGCGAAAGTAACCGCCAGGGCGCAGCGCTTCCGGTTGCATTTCCTCCCTGCATGCACGGAAGCTTCCGGACCGGTGCCGCTGCTTTGGCTGTTCATTAACGTCCATTTAGCTCTAATCACCGATGTATAATCATTGATATACTGGTAATATAAACAGGTATTGACAGTAATAATGATGCACTGACCACGTGACCATCGAGCACGTATTACTTTTAGTTTGTATTGACAGTAATACCCTTTTAAGCAAACCCAACACGACCAATAATACTGATCGAGAGATTGTCTATTGACAAATATCTAGTATCGCTGTCACTCCGTAATACTGCTGGAACACTACTGACAATGGTTTGAATAATTTGACTTGTTTCGGGGGTATGCAACCTTTAATATCATGATGAACTGTTAGCAGCTATTAATATTGAGAGTAATCAAATACCCTCTTCGAAAAAAGATCAAATAATTACTCATATCGAAAGATGGACTGCAGTTTATTGACGAAGATCTGGAATGACAGTTTGCGTCAGTAGCCACTGACAGTTATACTGGTGGAACATTGACTAGGGACTATACTGACGCTGATTTTAATAATTTCATTATTTTCTTGGAGACAGTGATGAACTGTCAGTAGTTAATACTAACAGATTGTGATCGAATAATTGCTCCTTATCGAAAGATGTACTGTGCCGTAGAATACTGAGAAAGACTGGGAGAGTGTGAGGACATTGTTTGCAAATGTGGCTTTTTCTGCAACTTGGACGGCAGTGGTGAGCTATTTTGCAAATATCACGACGTGTTTGGTGCGCCCAAGAACCGAGCATTCCTGGGCGACCCACGGCCTCTTCCGAACAATGGACCCGTTTGGCACAGGTGGCCAACTTGGCCAACCCCCGCGCAGACGTGACTTAGCATTCCTCTTGACGTGTATGCAAATTTTCGAGGATTGCTGATTTGACGGGGTCCAAAGAGTGTTTATCTCGCCAATGCGAGGGAGTCTGGGCTGGAATCCCAAGGCCGTCTATTATGGGGATTTGTCTGTCTTCCCTCTCTGGGCTGCAGAAGCAATATCCGCCTTGACTTAACTCTTGAGCCGAGATTGGCCTTGCAACGCACGTTCGCCAAATGCATCCCGCCATTTGCGTTGATACTGAGAGGCGTGAGACGCGGCCGCCATCTTTGCGAACCATCAGTTCGAAGAGAATGCATTGTCGTCGTATCAAGAGGTCTTTGGAGGATCTCCAATTTATCGAGTTTTATTGTTTAGTTTCAGTCGCACTTCTGAAAGTTGAAGGGCAGCATTAAATCATTTTTTTTTTCGTTTTCTAAAACTAGTTTTATTTATGCCGTCTTGTAATGTCATTATTCTTATCTGAAAATAAATTTAATTAAATGTTCATTCGTATTTCTTTTTCCAAAAAATAAAAACCATTTGACGTCATTTCGTAACTGATCGAGTTAGTTGAAATTTAATCCGAGCATGTTCTATCCCACAAAAGCAGAAGAAATGGCCTTTAATTGAAGTTATGCCGATCAATTTTCGTCCGAAATCGTTTGTTTTTCTACTGTCAGTTTAAACAACCAAAGTGAAAGATTCGCTCATATACTTTATTTTCGTCTCAATCATTACCCATACGCAATCAGTTGTGCTGCCACTGTTTGGTGATATTGACAATAATATTGAACAATCATTATTAGTGTCACACTTCAACGACAGGGAAGCTTGCAGTGAAATCCTGAAAACGCAAATTATACAAGACGAATGTTTTCATTTGTAAATTTTTTAAACAAAAAATTACCCCCAAAATTAATGCTAAATTTTCATCCCATCCAACAAAGAATTGAGTCTACAGTTCTAAAAATTGGCCAAAGCTTCTCAAGCATTTGCGATAGGTGAACAGAACCATTATGCTTATTAAGATGAATTATACAGTGTTTATGGACGTCCCTTTATGGCATATCCACGCTCCGCTAACCATGAATGCCCTTTGTGCACGTGGTAACAGGATGCCGACTTGAAACAATGAACAGGGCTTGTTAAACATTTTATGGCTCGTAAGTGTTTAACATAATCCCATGCTACGAGAATAATTCCTCGTTTATAAAGTTGCTAAATAAATGTGAAAAGAATGCAAAACGTCGTTTTCTTAGGCGTTCAATTACAATTGAAAATGGAATGGAAGGCATACATTCAGTATCAGTGAAAATAATGGTCACATTTGTTTTTGCCATTACCTTATCATGCAACTAATTCAAAAGCTGGATTGCTATTGGCTTAAAATTTCGAGCTAACTATACTCGAAAACCGCATAAATTCAGCAAAATAATGACTGGGTACTTCTTATAAAAAATATTTCAGAAAATAAATAAACATTGAGGGATCTCTGCAACACCTTTATTCGATGCTAAAGAATGATTTACTCTACAGTAGCACCTGACGTCATTCTTTGGGATGTCATGCCAACCCGACGCCCTTGACAATTACTCAACGATTTACATGTACAGAATGTCATGTCATATCAGGTGCTGCTGTTGAAAGCCCATGTCTCAAAGGAATATGCAGTGTTTCAAAAACCGACATTTAATCGTTTTTGACTTACGGGCCATCCACAATGGACGTCCTGGAATTTTCATGATTTTTTTACAACCTCCCCCACCCTCTCATGTTAACTTAATTATTAGTTTATGTAATCTTATTCTTATTTTATTTTAAATTGATGGATCGAGATAATACAGTTAATATAAACAGCTAATTCTAATATCTGTAAATTTGATGAATTTCCTAGACCTTACCGAAATCTGAATAACCATTAGGCGATATTTTGCATTGCAAAAATGTCAATTTAGTTGCAAATACATGTGCATAGCCAGAATATCAGTTGGTTCTCTCAGTTTTCGATCACTTTTACCCAGTTTTCAACCAGTTCTTTCCGTATTAAATTAGGAAATTCCAACTGACCTACCGGACGTCCTCTGTCCTTGAACCCCACCCCCCTGTCCGGCAGTGTTCGGTTTTCGAAGAACCCATCCCCCTGCCCCAGACCCTTTATGGATGACCCCTTGCGTCCATTAGTGACGTCAACATTAAGTTGTGCACACGTGCAATATGACTGGGTTTTGAGTGACGTGTGTGTTTGATTGTTCGTTTGTTTATTGGATAGTATTTGACGACGCCCACATGCAATTCTGATTAAGGAAACGCCACTTAACCCGGGCTACCAGCCCAGATCGGTTTGAACGATGAGTACGATTATGGGCCGCTGGTGGCGCGTCTAGTCGCTATATCTGCTAAAATAAAAGCGTTTGTTGGTCGTAAATTGTCTGCGTTCGCCGTTCAAAAAAGGTCCTCGGTTGCTGCTAATACGTTCGGGCCGAGTTTAATCGTCCTACTTAAAGAAGGTGTCTCGTCTAGGCAAATTTTTTCCGGCCAAATGCCATACCTGTTTTGTTATTTGTTCGTCTATCTCGCGCCGGAAGCGCCATAAAACGGAGGAAAAGAAGGCTTTCGGCCGCATTAAATATGATTGCCCAAGTTTGGCGTCTTTATTGTGCGTGCATAATGTGGCTGGAAAAACTGGACAGTGCGCCTGAACGACACCAGGTGGCGCAGCGTATTTCCGGCCCCGATGTGCGAGCTTTTGGTAGCCAACTTGAAAGCGGTTGCTATCTTTGTTTTTCGCCAAAATGCTTGCTTGGCGAATGTTACCTGAATTAATAAAAATGTTGGACCACTCTATTCCGTGTCCCAACTATCCCCGGTCTCCCTACAAATGTATGTGTAGTGAAGGGGTTCTGTGCAGTGTAGGTTCATAGTGCAAGGGCTCTACATGTATGTAGTGAAGGCTCATAATGCAGGGGGGGACAGAATGGACAGCTTGGGAGATGGTGGACATGCTGCAGTAGCGTGCCCATCAAAAACTCCCAAGTTTTGACTCCATACTCCCCCCGTTCATTGTCGTCTGAATTAGACACCTCTCTCCCATGCCCCGTCCCAGCCCCCTGAGACAAAAGGATTCTCGCCATGAAAAACATTACTCTCACATTTTTGCTTCAAATACTGGTTATAATTGCTACAGTTATTGTTCCCGTATAGAATCGGCCTTCCACTAGGGTCTGCATTATTTTTTTTTTATAATTTGAAAATGTCACGTCCAAAAGCGTTATGTCACCTCCGAAAATAGCTTTCCATGTAATGCAAACTCAGAACGGTTTTGAAGTTGCAAAATGTTCAAATTATTGAAATTATAAAATAAAAACCAACAGCTCTACACGGGAAAATTGATTTAGCAAGTGTTTGGAACAAAAATGTTTAAGAATTAATTCTTCGCACTTATTTCTTTATCAGCAATTAATTCTTTAAAGTCGGGCTTAATTTGTTGGATAAAAAGGATTGCATTTTGACTAGAAAAGGGCCGAAATGTCAGTGTCCTTCCGAAGAGACAGAATATCGAACGAACTACCCCCAAAATTAGTCAAGGCCTACACGTGGTGTGAGTTCAACACACATCTTAGTGCATTAAACGTAGAAAACTATACCAATTACCCTTCCACCAGAGTTTCAGGTTTGCTTGATAATTTCAAAATTTCCCGTTTATTTATTTTTAAAAAATTGAGAAATTGGTAAAAACAAATTTAAAGCAAAAAATGTGCCAGTAATATTTTTTGCATGGTGGGCAGGCTTTTGGCCAGTGGCGCACCCAGGACCTACTTTGGGGGGAGGGGCACCAACTTCATTTTTCTGATTTCTTAAGGACGCCGCTGGCGAAAATTTTGAAAAATTGGGTTGCAAATACGGGATTTTAACTTACAATTTATTACAGCCAAAAATTGAGAAATGTTCTAATTAAAAGGAACGACGAAGTCAATTTTTTTTTGCAAATTTGGGTTTAAAATCCGTGATTTCAGCCTCAACATTTTATAAATATTTGCCATTACTAAAAGAAACGCCGTAGGCGAAAATGTATAAAAACTGGATTAGAAACAATAGTAAAATAAGGCCATTTAAGCAAGAAAATTTCATCGATCTAGTATGAAATCATGGACTACTTTTGGCCGTCTGGCGGAGGCGCACGTGCCCCTGTGCGCCCCCATCCCCCTTCCCTTGGGTGCGCCACTGCTTTCGGGCCATCCGTAAGAACGCTCTTTCCAGAAATCTGAATTTAGCACCCCCGCATCGGACGATTTAAACAGGAAGTGAGCTGAGACCCGTCCGGACGTTCGCGGCGGTAATAAAGCGTTCGCACGCGGCATTGTTTACACGGCGCGGCGTCTAGTCATCGCCTAAAAATACAGGCCGACCTTCAGTTTTATGTCGCCTTTGCGTAAACAAGCCGCACGCAGTTTTAATTACGCGCCCTTTCGGGATCCGTCGGCTTCCTCAAGCCGCTTTTGTCTAGCCACTGGTGTATGCAAATCTCCTCTACCCCCTTCTCCTGCCCTGCATTTTCTTCTGTTCCATCATCGTCCGATGCTTTCAGCCGCCATTATCCTAAAGCGCTCCGAGAAAGCGCCTCGTGTTGTTGTCCGCTGAATGCCCGCAGCCTATTCATCCCTCGAAGCTTCGAGCGCCCTGGACCGAACTCTGCCTCTCGTATAGGCCGCATCCTGCGTTAGCGAAAAGTCCCCTCGTAACGTAAATCGTATCGGCGAGACGCATTTATTTGCGATTACCTTTTTTTTTACCTAGGCTACGTGTACTGGGAAAAATTTTAATTTTGGAAAATTTAAAACTATATTTTTCATCGGAAGTCTGCATCCGCCCGGATGGAAACATAAAGGGCAGCGGTGAAAAAGTCTTGCTTGCGGAATAATTTGTTCGGCTAGACACATATATTTGCCATTTTTGTTTTTAATTTATTTGAAATTATCTACCTTCTTAAAGGCGGATGCATCTTCACAGGACTAGCCAGGCTCTCTATCCTTTCTTGCTGCAGCCCGCATGAACAGGGTTGCCCCAGACCTGAAACACCTGGAATTTCCTTCAAGTCAAGGCCGTAAAGAGAAGCAGGCCAGGGGCTTGCAATGTTTAAAAAATCATTATTTGGAGTCATTTTTGGATAATATTTCCTAAGAAATGATTGAAAATGTAAGGTAAAATCAATTGTGGATTTTTGTGACTTTTAATGGTGTAAATTTGAAATACAGTCAACTCTCCGTAACTCGGCACTCCATAACTCGGAAATTTCGCTAACTCGGAAAGTGGAATAGGTTTTGGG
>JAQIXS010004976.1:0-13689 GCA_034700785.1 Rossiulus vilnensis
AGCTTTTACTGTACTCATGGCTCACGTGTGCATGGTCATAGTGTTAAGACTTACCCATGCAAGGCGCTTGTAATCTTCGGCAAAACGTCTATCGTCATTTCCAGAGCAAGGGACTCTGGCGTGGTCTGTAATTTTGTGATCCCAGAAGGTGCCACGCATTGCTTCAGCGCAGTGACTTCGTGTTGGCAGGCTATCCTCAAGCGAAATACATATCCTTCGAAGAAGACGTCCGCATATTCCTCGCGAGGCACAGACGGCAGATTATGCTCTTTTACTAACAAGTTGCTCATCTGGATGAGAAATGCAGCTTTCAATCTCCTTATAGCATCTTTGTCTTCTGGCCACTTTCCACTCGATTCCAGTTGTAAAACCACTGCAGTGAATAAGTAGGCGATAAGAATCCATCCACAGAAACATTCTGAACCCCGTTCTGACCACAGTACGGTGAAGCACCGTAATTCAGACTATTGTGCCGGTTTATCTTTGCTTCATTTGAGTTACCTTCAAGTGCTTTGCAACTGGGAAGACTAAAGGGTGAATTGGCCTTTAGACCGACAAATCGACCATTAATCAATTCTGCTGTCTTGTGAAAACCCGCGTGAAATGGCGATGGTGGAAACACCTAAAAAAATAAGACTGAAGTAATCAAAATGTAACTACGATGCTTAAAAGCAACGGCCCGCATTCCTCAACTTCCTGGTTCTTTGATTTCAAAATTTGGTTTGAACAGTGACTCATCCAAACCATTGCAATTTACAGAAAAAGACATTTTGTAAATCGCTGTATCATAGAGCACCGTTGTTTTAGAAGTGACAAATCTACCAATCCTGCAAAATCTATAGGGCTTCACGATGTGCTGATCATTTCTGAAACGAACTAGTCTTTTCGCTTGATTTAATGCATTGGGGGATTTTTAAAAAAACCTGCCCATTTGCAAGACCAGAGCTTACGTTAAAATTTACAAAATCGCTTCCCAGGCTTTTCCTGACTAACCCCTGTAAATTGTTAAAATAAATTCTACAGCCAATCATCCAAGGGAATATTTATTGGCATTTTTAGAAATATTTATAGAAATTTCTGGGCATTTGTATTTTTATCAGTGAAATAAACAAGACCACCATATTTGCTCGCATGCGTGTATTAACCACATCCTAAAATTGGAGCTTAGGTTTAAGAACAATTGAATTATTCATAAAGTTAACTTTTTACTCAAGTTTATTATTGATAGTCAATTTGTTTTCCTGAAGCAATTTAATAAAACCTGTAAAATCATTTAAAACCACCATTACTCTCTTTGGTGAAGTTGTTTTCTGTTTTCTTCCGGGATAAACAGAAAAGCGATGCCATTAATTGACATTTTTGAAAAGTGCCGCACCCCTTCTTTAGATCTTAAAATTTTTGGGGGAAAGTAATGCTTTTACGCGAGCAAATACGGCATTAATAAAAATGCAAAATGTACATGCATCCCATTTTTAAAGGAAACTCACCTCTGTATACCTGAAGACTGGTGAAATTCCTTGCGCTGAACTAATGCTAAGAGCCACATCTAACTTACGAAGGTGCTTAACCAGCTTGTCAACTGTTTGAAGCACTGCCACAGTCTGTTCTTCGCCTGTGCCATAACTGAGGACTTTGGCCATTTTGGATGGAGGAACCCCAGTTTGCATGCAGATGATGTTATCAATTTCATCTCCCGTGTATATAATTTCCGTATCTGCAAGACACAGATGTCTGAAAACAGGAGAAATATGCATGAATACCTCTACTCTCACAAATACGATACTGTAAGCAAGGATATCCCACAGTGAGTAAGGAAAACTAAAAGTAAACGGATGTTGGGGACGTACTGCCTCACACTGTTAAGGAGACTGGCTATACGTCATTAGTCCGGTCTCTTATTGAATAATGCTGCCCTGTTTGGAATCCTCACAGGGTGGGTCAAACGCAGGAATTCGAAATGGTGCAGAGGAGAACTGCCCGATTTATCCTGGGTAAATACCAGCGAGATGAGCAGCGTTACCCAAACGATCCAGAGCCTCCAAGAAGGGATGCTATAAGCATGGCGCTTTTTGAAAAATGTGCTTTGTTGGGAAATGCTAATTTGGTAAAGGGAATCCTTAAACTAAACCACCGAGGTGGTAGAAACTGCATGCTGACCCACATTATTGGTCTTATTATCTGCATGCCATCAAACGTTGGAATTGTATTCCAAAGGATAACCCTAAGCTATTAGAAATTCAATTAGGCGATGATGTTGGTGCCTGCCCGGATGAGCTGGTATCTGCCGAATAAATTGGGTTGATGGATTACGACCCCCCTACCACGTGGTATTCATTTACTGATTGTAGGGTACTGAGCTAAACTGAATTAAAATATTTCTGCCAAATTCGCTCGCTACATCCGAGAAGTGCACCCGTTATAACCAAGCTAAATTGCATTGAAATTTGTGAAAATCAAATCTACAACGATCATTTGCTCGTTATAACTGAGTTCGGCCATACTTGAAAATCTGAATTTCAGAAATTCACAGACTACAATCAAATTTCTTGGAAAATAACCAGGAAATGGTTAATCACAGAAGCTGTTTCCACTAAAGCTTGTCTGACAAATAAATGGCATTCACTGTCATTCAACTCTGATAGTATAAGATAAGCAATCCCTTACTTGCACAATATGTACTTCACGATATGCTTGCACACCATCCTTTTCTCCGAAGTCGTGGATCCGGGCCACACAACTGCTTCGCATATGCTGCCATCCTGGAATCTGCGCAGCTCCGAATTCTTGCCCCAAAATTCTCGAAACGGCACCGCCTGTGTGCAAGATATGATCAGTACGAGGCTAGCATTACAGGCAACGTTAAGAATCCGGCATAATGAGAGAAACATATTGCCTCTGGACTATCGGCTGATGGTCCCATGTCTAAGACGCTTGAGCTTAGACTTGGGTCGAGCAGGAGGCCAACATAGACTCCGGAAAGACTGTCCGATGATGGAGGAGCGTCCTCTACTGACCACTGTAAGCATTCAAAAGTACAGAAATTGAAAAACATCAAAAGTGGAATTTACTGAAACGAAAACGGATTTTGCGTATATCGAAGTAGCTCACAGAGGTCTGGCTTTGAAGCTGAGTCCCCAACAGCTGTATTCGATTGCCGAGTCCGCTCCGAAGGATTTCGACGAGCTTCGGAAGAACGGTGGCAGACGAATTTCCGGCATTGTCCAACAAGCTCTGGGAGAGGCCCAGCTTTTCACATGTTCGTCGAAGAGCCTCAGCATCGGAAATGCTGTAATGATGTAGATTAATTATTGCACCAGAGCTTTTCCTTACACCCTTAACCTTTCATGAAATTGAGCTTAGGTAACAACTAATTCAGGATTCGCAATAAACAAATCATTTCCCTAACTAACCTCTGACCAACCCAAGTAAATTTCTCCGACTATCCTCTCACCCACCCAAATAAGTTTTCCCGACTATCCTCTGACCAACCTGAGTAAATTTCCCTGACTTTTTTAAATAGAATCTGTAGCAAAAACAAACATCAATTTGTGCAACGCTAGTAATTCTAGGGCAATTGCATTTTCATCAGCAGCTAAATTAAGGAAATTATTCCACTTTTCGAAAGCGTTTTCAAAAAATAAAACAGGAGCGTGGATTTAGTATGTCAATTTTAGTACAAATGCAAAGTTTTTAGAAATGCCGCGAAACGTCGTACATAGTGGTTGTCACACTAAACATTCGTAGACAAAATTTGTCTTTAAATAAATATATTATATATTTATGAATTATAGCACTCCCATTGGAAGAGTGACTTAAAATCCCCATAGACAAATGCATCATGATGCAAAGGAATTTCCCTGACATTCCAGGAAAAAACGGGCTTTTCCTTGACTTTCCCTAAACCATCGTCAGTAAATAAAGCAATTGAAATTGTGAATGGTGCTTTTTACTTACTGCAAGACGTGGTCAAATTTGTGGAAGAATGAGACAGACGTCATGAAGAGGGCATCAAATACTCCACTGTTTTTACTGTCCAAGAACTGTATAGCCATAGCGGCTTCATGCTGCAACTATATATGAAAAGAACGTACATATATTGGCATTGCAATATCAAAATTGCTCAACACAAATATAGAAAAATTGTATGCAAAGACTCGTTAGAAGCCCTAGAATGCATCAAGCTGGCATACACCAAGTGTCTTTGAAAAAATTTTGAGCGAGTAACAATTGCTTCAGCTTTCTATATAATGCTGAACTTCTTTTGTTATTTACTGTTGCTCTTTGTCAAATACTGAAGACTTATTAATGAAATTTGCAAAACTGCACATGGTCATCTAAAAGTGCACTTTCATAACAATAAAACAACTTTCTAAACTAAACTTATGACAATGACACATAGCACAAATTTCCCAGTGCTGAATTGGTTGTCCTGGTAGAATTGGGGTCTGAGTTATTAATTTTTTTCAATTGCAAATGTCACGTTTATATTCATAAATAAATTAACTTGAAATAACTTATGCAACCTTCCATGCCCATCTTCGGAGGCATCACTGTGAGGACAAACCTGTTTTTGGAGATTTTAAAGTTCATTGCATATTTTTTCTAAATAAAGGGGACAATTTTGAATTATAATAAATAACCCAGACCCTAGGAGGCAACAAATTCTACAAGGAAGAAATAAAATGCAAACGCAAGTTGCGTAACAACTTACATGCGTAAACAAATTCAGGACGTCCTCGTTCGTGTCGGTTAAAATGAGTAAACTTACCCGGTAAAAAGTAGATGCCGTCATGTTGGAGCAAATATTTTGAAAACCAAGCGTATCCACAAAAACGGTTTCAAACGCCGAGTGAAACTCTTCCAAGCTAGGCTGATTTTTCGTGACGATCTGCGAGTAGTTGATGCCACTCACCGTCCAATTACTTTGTGCTAAAAGCAAAAAAGTGACCCATGAGAGTGCTGCCCTCAGAGGGTCGTTATCCAAGAGGCAATGGAAACCAACCGAGGTTCAACCACGCAGTTCGGATAATTTGATAACTGCTCATCAGGGAGTTGATCTTCCTTGACTGAAGCAAATGCAGCATAAACATCGTCTGTATGAAAGAGCTAAAACCGCCAAACCCCTGGAAAGGATCAAAACGATCTTAAAAACTACGTCCACGAACGTTCGGCCAAAGAATGCCACCAATTAAATGTTTATCGAAGCAACCTTGTCCAACTGTCTTTGTCGACACCACACTTTCAGCAAAAGTATTGCGTCCTTGACTCCGTCCGCCCCACTGAGGGCACTTTCAATGTGCTTGAAATTCTGTTCCAAAGTTATATCAGCCAGCATTGATGAATTATACCTCGGAGTAGGAGTGTCGTCGTGGTCTGCAATTGAGACGTTATCAACGTAGGCATTTTCGTGCATTATCATTTTCACATGCTCAGTTTTAAAAAAGGAAACATTTCAAATATTTAGCAAAACATTGACTAAGCTGATCATGCAATTTAACCGTTTGAAGGGAAAACGCCGAAAAAAAAAAAAAAACTGATTACATTAATTCAAATGTAAATTCGCCAAGCCGTGAAACAATTGCAAGGAAATCTGCAAGAAATAGACAAGGAAATTCTAATCCATATAATCGTCTTATTCTTGTTAATCCAAATTCTAGTTCTAATTGACATCATTAAAACTTTATGATTATTTTATAACTAATTTTTGTAAAAAAAATTCGAATTGGATTCTTTCCTTTCATTGATTCACCTTTAATCGAAATTATGCTAATCGCAATTAGACTAATATGCAATTCAGCATTTTTGTTTTCGGCGTTTCTTTGCGTTTTAACGTGGAAAATGCGGTTATCAAAGATGTTCTTACGTTTAAAATCCAATAATTTTAAAACGCTTGATAAAACCTTGCCGTGTATTTCGTTAGATGCGATACACATTTCATTACTTGAGATTTGAAGACATCGGCATGGTGCAGAGAGACAATGAAAATCACCATTCTAAAAAAACAACTGAAATCGCCGTAAATGTACAAACCCTGCGGTTGTTGGAAGAACCACGATGGCCGGACGTTGTTGCGCTGTGGAATAAAGCGGCTAAGTTTGAAAAATTGTTCCGGGGGATGCGGCAGAATGCAGAAGGTCACTTTCTTGAGCAATTTTCCTAGAATAAACAGATTCACTTCAGAAATTCACTTGTAATCGATAACCCAAGTTTGAGCTACAAACAGAAACGTTTCTACAGCCTCCAAATTCTACACCTTCCCAAAATTATTTCAGTAACACGTATAGTTTGATCTTCTGAAAGCTACACATTATGAATCTTCAAATCTATATTTTAAGATTCATAAACTTCAAAAACCTAATAATGTTTTTTTTTACTTGCTGCTAGCGAGCAAAAAAGCAAAGAAAAAGGTAGGGGTCCCAAAAATCATTCATGCTAGAAATAAACCTGCTGAATCATCCAAAGTGACATGCGTAAACAGCCTTTCACTTTTAATTCATCGACAGTGAACATCGAAAGTAAACGAATTTAGCATTTCGGTCAAATTGCGCTAGTGTACAGAAGTCGCTTTAGGTGATCATCGTGGATGAATCATCATCAAATGGACGTCCGTTCACCGAACGCACTTGTCGTGTGCACACATAAATAGACGACAATGCATTTCTACGACGGACGTTTCAGCATTTATTTTGTTGGACAACAAAAAATGCTCGTGTGGCCCCAGCCTAAGAACAGTCTGGAAGGCGTTGACATGGGGATAGCAGAATGTTCCATGGTTCTCGAGACAAAAGAGCCGAATAAAAGAACATTCAACTCTCGATTTTCTTACAAGAAATCACATGCCGCATGCAATCTTGTCTTTTCAACTGTCAAGACCATCACGTGCCATTGTTTTTAGAGGCAACCCGTTTCAGAATGCGTTTCATCCATCACTGAGATTAAAACGGCTTTCACTTTCATCTCTGCCTGATGTTCATCAAAAGTGACATAGTGTACATTGGGCTTAAGAACGTCATCCGAATCAGGAATATTACATTCATCTAGCGAGAGGTAAATCACGCCTACCTTTCGGTGAAACCAACAGCACCGGCTTAAGATGATCTCCGTGAAAATAGGCAAACTTCAAATCCTTTACGAAATCTACTTGCCGGAGTTTATGTGCCAAGCACAGCAAGTACATTGATCGCTTAAGGTGATACCCGTGGTTCAGGTAGTCGATGTGATGAAAACAGGCCTTCGGCATCCGGACAGCCAAATGAACCGTAACGGTGGGCTTGCATGCCAATCCGAGGGGATAACTGCCAACAGCTTTAATTTCCTCCGGGGGCAGAAAGCGAAATACCCCCTTGCTGCTATTTTCCGGCTGACAGATAGGGAGTTTAATGCTCAACTCTCGCATCCATTCTTGGTCGTTTATCTGAAATGAAAGGTCATTAAAGTAACACGCAACGAGGTTTAAAAAATTGATTCAATAGAAGGAAATTTGAAAAAACGGTTGAAAATCAGACCCTTCGTTTTTTTGTTTTTTCTAAATCACACATTAAAAAGAATTTATCAGATTTACACATTACAGGCAAAATTCCAAAACTGCGAAGTCATCATTATCGAATTTAATACAGGAGAGTGACTGAAAATTGGTAAAAGTCACCAAAAACTGAAAAATAAATAGTATTTTGCTTTACTGCTAACTGTGAGGGAGGTGGAGTAATAAAAACTGGACAGAGGCGGACAGGGTCGGAATGGATCGAGAAATAGGGAAAATTCCAGAACGTCCTTTATGAATGGCCCCTAATGGAAAATTGACATAATCTATAAAGTAACATTTAATCCATTTATTCTGCCAAATTAACAAAAACAACAAACTGAAACGAAGGTTTTTAGAAAGTGCTCAATATCTGACGTTGCGCCAATTTTAATTAGACAATTTAGGAACAAAATGAAAATTGCAGTAAAAGTAGTCAAATATAATTCAGCATTTTTCTTTGTTGTAATTGTGAGCAATGATTTGGGAAAGTTAATACGGCAATTATGGCGCATAAGGAAAACAGTGAATGAATTTCCATCAGACTATATAAAACAACAATCGTTTTATGAGAAAAGTGTTTAAAGCATCTTACATCATGTGCTTCCTCACATGGAAGGCCAAGTGAATATTCTTTGAAGTTGGCAATCCACTCATCAATTGCTTCTTTCTTGCTGCATTTAACTTCAGTCAGCAACTCTTCAACCTAAAATTCGAACATTAAAAGAAAAATCAACAAGTCAGATCTTTTTACAAAAAAATCATCCTAATTTGCACTCCCACACTTAAGCACAACAGAATATTTTACTACTGTATTTACATACCTGCAACCGAAATAAACTTGAAAGATACAAATTCTCGGTCTCCTTTAAAGTGTGTAACTCTTGGCTGGTGGGTGGTTTCCGTAGTTTAAAACGATCCCGGCCCTAGGTTTAAGATCAGAAATAGCTTTCGTTAAATATCTTCATGCACGCTGTTAGTGGGAATTGGTTACATCAAATCAACTACTTTTCAAGACTCGTAACACTAATGGTCTTTTAAAATCCCATGAGAACATTTTTCTATGCAACATTCTTATGACTTTTCCTATTGTGATTAAAAGGCATGTTTATTGTGCCATGTGCAGTTATAAAATAAAAACCATTTAGATTTATGGTTGGGTTTGAGCTATTTATTTCATTGATGTGACACAAAAAGTGTGCATTAATTGCTAAATTACCAGAGATTTAGGACCACTCCTGTCCTCGACTTGCTCGGCCTTCCTCTTCATTCTGGAAGAATACACGATGCATTAAAACGCAAGTTTATCTAAAACCGAGCACAAATTAACCGATGAGTTTTGGCAAGATTGCAGAATCTCATCTTTTGATCACCGATTAAATTGCTCCACGGCTCCAGCAAAAAAAAAGTGCTTGGGATGCCTGTAATGGTATTCCAACGTTCCACATTGAACTAATCAGTTCTAAACTGAAAGAAGAGCTGATTCTTTGCAGAAAAACGCTTCGAAAATTATGAAGAGTGATAAAAATGCAGAACACCGATTTTCCTGCACCAACAGGTAGTTCACGTCAGGACATGACGTCTGGATCCAATTGTCTCTAATAACCTTTTATTTCAACAATAAATAATAATTAAATACATAAATTATTGATACCAAATAGTGCGATTACAAGCCTTTTGTGCATTTCTTTGCGCTTACAAGTGATATTTCGTTTTTTTTTTGTATTCACATTCCAGTTCCTCTCCCACTGACACCCCCTCATGAAAATAATTAGGAATGAGAAATTAAGAAGAAGAGGTTTTCTGATCGCCCCAGGCAAATTTTTCATGACCATGATTGGATTCGTTGACGTGAACAAGGTATAATGTGTCTGCAAATATTCGGAGGCCCGAATATTTAGCACAAGACGTCTTTTGGATGATCATATGGGTTTGCTATTGCCACACCCAACCAGCCACCACCTCAACATAAATTGCCTGCATTGGTTACTTTCCTAAAACAAATAATGGAAAACTTAAAACAACACGCTTAAGTGCAACATGATAACATAGGAAAAATGTAAGGCCATAAAGTGGAGAAATCGGCATGAATCGAAATTCTTGAAAAAGAATTCAACTTGGTATCAAAATTGAATTTTGATTGAATTTAAATCAATAAAAAAAAACATCATTTTCATAAACTAATAATAAAATATTCCCTAAATTTAAACGTTTCAAAAATATAAGTGTTTATTAAGTTTCTAGAATTTCGATTTTAAAAAAACGTATAGGCCAATGGATTAGAATTTTCTTGAGAGCATTACTTGCAAATTCCCTGGCAAATGTTTTTAAAAATATTATTAAAGGAACGATGCAGGCAATTTTTTTAAATTACAAAATTTCTTTATAAAAATGAAATCAAAGTAACGCCATATGCAGGGCAAAATTTACTTTCAGCTTTTTTGAAGTTCGGCGAATTTATATTCGACCGAGTGTATTCGGCGTATTTGTTTTCGTGACGTTACTTATTTGAAAATAACTTCTACAATAGCCTAAATTTCATGACTTAAATTAGATATTACGTTTGATGACTATTATTTCGTTGGACCACCCCGGACACTTGAATATTATACTGATATCAAAGCAGAACAAGTAAAAACCGGTTGCACCTTTGAGCACTCTGAATATGCAAACAATAAGGGCAAATGACAACATTATACGTGGAAGGTAAGGTAATGGATGGATTTTTCAGACAAAATCACAAAATCAACCCAGGGTTGAGGAGACGGCAGTAGGCCCAATGGGAAGATATCACATGTTTGTGATCAGGACATCCTGTGTATATAAACAAATAAATCGCAAAAAGGCGATAATTTTCTAATCTCTTCGATTTGTTTGGCACTTTTGTTTGTATACATACAGTAAATGCGATATTTTCTCTGAAATTGAGACCTACAACCTACAAAATATGTAAAGTGCTAAACAAATCCACGCGAGTAAAAATATATTATCGTTTCATTACATAGTTTTAGGAAAGGGGAATTTGCAAATGAAAATACCACCTTAAAAATTGCTGTGTGTCCTAAATTACTTGAAATTTCTGTAAAAATAACGCATTTTTATAATTAGGTGATACTGAATATAGATAATTATACAAACAAAAACGCAAAAAAACGATAATTTTGTTTTAATCTCCTGCATTTCCTTGGCACTCAGCATATTTCGTTTGGCTTTATATCATTAACTTTTCTCCAGAAGAATAATTCGACTTGCTACATTCTTAATTACAATAAGATTTTTTTGAAATTGTCATTTTCTAAAAACGTCGGAGTAGGATTCGGTCATTAAAGTCGAAAGTGCACCTTCTTTTGACTGCATTGTTTGGTTTTGTCTTTATGCTATGATCATTACGCCAATGATCATTAGGCCCTATCAGCCACACGTGTGACACTAGCCAATTTTCAGAACTTTTGGGAATTTCTAGGCTACAAAAACGCATGCCTTACAGAAGTCGTTGTCCGTATTGATTAAACTAACCTAGCTAACAGTCCAATTTTGCCAGAGACTCTAGAGTACTCAACGTTCAAACATTCAACACATAACGAGCACGTGTACATTCGAGCACGTGTATATTTACCGAGCCTGGGCGCTCGACTACTTTACCTTTAAATCAGACGAATTATGTACACTGTAAGACGAAACCTTTGTTTTGCACAAATACTGACTTGATTAATTAAAATCACTATTGACGATTGAAAGACGAGAAGTCCTGCCAGAGCTTACTACATTTACCGAGCTTAGGCAGTCTAAAGTGATACAGATTTCATTTAGTTCAAGTATGCGCCGGTGAGGGCGCTCAAAGCTGCTGATAGCTGTTTACGCGGCAAATATGAAATGATGCATTGTTACAATTATTCGGCTCCCATTGTGTACACATAATTTTTTAAAAAAAAGGCGGATTAGCAAATATATACATATAAAAGTGTTAACTAAGAATGTGCAGCTGTTAAGCAACATAGAACCATATTTATATAGGAAATATAGGACTATTCTATAGGACAAAAACTATAGGGAAAATTGGCCTATAAGAATTTTTGTACAATAGATACAAGCATATTGGAAAACTGCCATGGGACTATAAATGTTTTCTTTTTCATTCAAACGTCAAATCTTTTTTAAAATTCAGTTTGCATTTCATTTTTTTTTTAAATTTTGCAATTAAAATTTATTAATAGTTAAAAATTCAATAAGTTTGAATATCTTACAATTAGACTGCATGATTACAGTGCAAATTATGTCATCTTGTTCAATTATTTCTCAACTTTTTTAATCTCGTGGATAATTTCGATTCTTCAGTGGGGGTGGGGGCATCAACTTCATTTTTCTGATTTCTTATGGAAGTCGTAGGCTAAAATTTGAAAAATTGGGTTACAAAATGGGATTTTACCTTGCAATTTAATACAAAAAAATTCTGAAAAATGTTCTAATTAAAAGGTATGACAAAGGCGAAAAATTTTCAAATTATGGTTTGAAATCCGTGATTTTAGCTTCAACATATTATGAATACTTGCTATTATTAAAAGAAATCATTTCAATTAGGAAATTTCTCAGATTTCTTTTTATTAAATTACAAAGTAAAATCCCTGATTTGTAGCCCAATTGTTCAAAATTTTCGCTCACGGCGTCCATAAGAAATCTGAAAAACTAAGTTAGTGTTCGCATTTCCTCCCTCCCCCCTCCTCCCCATAAATAAAAAGTAGGTCCCGGGTGGACCACTGAAGAAGCGAAATCATTCACGAAATTTAAAAAAAAAATTGAGAAATAAAGGAACAAAATAACATCATTTGCACAGTAAAAATGCAGGCAAAATTAAAATATTCAAACTTAATGAATAATAAAATATTTATACATTTTAATTATTTAAGTGGCATATATGCAAAATGAATTTTGAAAAAAAGATTTGCCGTTTGAATAAGAAAACATTTATTGTCCCGTTGTAGTTTTCAAATATTCTTGTATCTTTCCAATAAAAATATAGTTTTTGTCCTTGTTTCAGTACCTTCTTTCCTATATAAATATGAGTCTATATTGCTTTGCAGCCTGCACATTTTTAGTTAACACTATATATTTCTTAATACTGGCACCTGATTTTGCTTAGCTGGACATGCAGTGCCATCAAACGATACTTTTTGGCAACATTCACATAAAAATTGCTATAAGAAATTAATTATTAGTTTATGAAATATAATTTTAGGAAAATAGCTGTTTTAGGTCGTTAAAAATTACGAAAATTATAGTATTTTTCTTTAATTTATATATTTATTCATTTTTTTAAATGACAAAAAACATTTTTACATTAGGGAGCGTTCCTAAATGGGGGAGGGGGAGTCCCGTCCTTGCATGACAGAAACAAGGCAGGGGAGGGGGGTGTCAGGCTAAAAGTGGCATCACTTTTTTCAGGAATAATTGGAAATAGAAACAGAAGATTCACCAGAAATTGAAAAGAGGAAATGAAGGAAGGGAAAGGCATATGCCTTTCCCTTCCTAACCCTTAAAATCAGAAAGTACACATTTTGTGATAAACACTTTATTATGTGCATAATTGTTAATAAATGGTAACATGTTTTTCGAAGAAGCATTTCAAGGTATACTTTCATTTATAAAGACATTTCTGCATTTGGGACTTTGGTAACGCATACTATCTGAATGACCATGATACTTGGATGAGGTACAGAGGAAAGGGGGGATGGGTCCAAAAACAGGGTTAAAAAAATAAATAAATAGGGTTTGCATAGGGTATAGGGCTTGAATTGCCCTTGAGCAGTTCCGGATTATCCAATAGGCCAAGTAGGCACCGGCCATGGGACCTATGCCTTTTAGGGTGCCCGCAACAAGGGATCGAAATAATATTGAATTTGATTTTGAAAGAAAATTAATGTTCGTTTAATAATATTACAATATATTGTTTATCGATGTTTGTTTTGTTTAATAAAATTAGTTTATCAAGATTTTTTTGCTCAAAACTTATTAGGATATGCATGTAATTTGCAATTTAAGTGTAAAGGAGGCTCTTAGGGGCCTAAGGACCTCTTCCGGTACTGCCCTTAAGGCAACGGGTCTCATTTATAGAGCACTATTTTTAATGGAATGGGCACTATCCTAAAAGTTAAAATAGCACTATATTTTGTAAA
>JAQIXS010004977.1:0-13684 GCA_034700785.1 Rossiulus vilnensis
GGACTGGGACTTGGGAAAATGTCCGTTATTTAGAGGTGTCCGCTTTTTAGAGGTGTCCGTTAGAGGAGGTTTTACTGCAATGCATTAGTTGAGTTTAACGAAGATCGTACTAAAATGCCAAGGAGGAGCGGAAAGCTATTACTAAATAATCCAACTCATTGAAGGCTTAGCTAAAACAATACCCCCGATGAAAAAATTGTTCCCACATTTTTGCTTCAAACCTAACGTAACGGTTTTCAGAGCTCAACGTCCAGTGCAACTTTTTTTTACGTGAAATGTCAATTATGCAGTTATTATAAACGGGAAGACGATACGTCAATGCTATATACAATTGGGATGGTGGGTCTACCTCGGAAACCGACTCATTAGTGCTGCTCATTAGTGCACTTCCAATTTAGGACAACGAATTTATGCGCAAGCTTCTCTCAAATTGTCAACATGCATACATTGCACGGTTACGCTACTACCGTCGAAAACATGCGTAAATAGGCCTAGAGAATCTTTTGATAGAATACTTGATCATTGCTCGAATCCCAAATTAGAAACTCGGCAAATCAAATTTGTCCATCGATAATGGCGCGCTCCTAATTGCTTAGGCTAATCCAACGTTAAGACATTAATTTCTAATGGGAAATGATGCGACGGTTGCCCGCCCTGTTTTAAATGGTCACTACGCTGATTATTTGGCCTCTGAAACACTGGATTTTCTACGCTAACCATCGGATGACTTCAAAAATGTAACGATTAAAACAGCAAATAAATGAACACTGGGAATTAAAAATCTGCTATTACTCACTTCATGTGGCCATAACAAATGATAGGCCTAATGTAAAGTGGGCCACTTATTAGGCTTAAGCCTATACCAATACTTTAGTTTAATCTCAATAGAAAACCGACATGTTGGATAACTTGAAAAACATGGCATTCTTCTGAATAATTTGGTTAAACACAGAACCAGTTTATACATGAGCATGTAATTTTCATCAGAAAATAAGCTCAGAAATTTAAACTAACGAGTGACAGGTGGTAATGTCGCCTTCCCGCAAATCCAATTAGTTATCCAGCTGACTAACGCATTCGCAAAATAGTCAGAAAAACCCGCCAAGAACAAGCCTCGTACGCTTTTCGTGGCTTATTTTTAATGTAAACACGTGGGTGTATTTACGTGATCAACACAAATTATACGAGGCTTAACCATCCTATCAGTCACTCAATTTGCTGCATAATAGTCAAATCTGATGACGCAGGTCTTTTTGGTTGCCATAGTGGCTTCTTCCATAAATCATTAAAATGTGAATGATTTTAATAAACAGATCCTATATTTATCGTAGGAACTTAATTACATATCATTAAGTGAGAAATTCTGCTAAATCGAATTCCTTGCTTCCTTGTCCCATGACGCTTATTTTTAGACTGTCAAAATAATGGCAGGCCTACCTGTTGATAGATCAAATAGATATAAGATAAAATTAATAAATAGAAATTCGTATAAAATGAATTATATTCGTTGCATATTAGTTAACAGTGCGTTGTTGCAAATTACCGTCATCAATTACATTAATTTCTATTAATATAACATTTAATTATCAGATCCTCACTGTTATTTGCGATCAGAAAAACCAAGCAAATTAACTATCCAATTTACACAAAACGAAAGTCCTAAAGTCACTGTTAGTGACTTCCAACACATATTTTAAAAAAGGTTAAGTGAACAAAGTGAAGGTAAAGGTTAACAAAGTTTTAAGTTAAAGAGCAAGTTACTGTATTTTAAAAGGTTTTAAACAGCTCTGCAAATTCACTATCAGAGAAAACGAAGGGCCTTTAACTTCATAAAATCATCATTGTGGGATAATTTTTGTGTAAATGTATAATAACATTTTAAGCATTTTCAGAACAACGTTTTTCGGAATTATTCTAAAAAATATGTAAGCACCGCATGCATATTTTTTAGAAAAAATATCTCAGAATTTATGGTTCTTCGCCCATATTTTTATATAAAAACATTGTTAAGAAATATTAATAAGCTAACACTGAAGACGAAGTTGTTAAAAACGACAGAAATAATAAACTTTAAGCATATTTATTTCTTATTTTTTAGCAAATGATAAATGTATTGATATGTTTTGTGCCTAGATCATCAATCATGCATATTAGTGGCCTTTTCGTATTAAATACACTTGAAACATTTATAATAAGGTGCGCTTGATACGAAAAAAAATCCGTCAGTGATGACATGTACAGTGTATGTGAAAGTCGTTAATTTCTGTGCCTTTTGGATGCGCCACAACTGAGCAGAATCACCATTAAAATTCTTATCTTTTAGTGTTCTATTTGAATTGTTGTATGAATGCCCTTATAGATACTTTGTATAATATTGTGGTGATATTGCATTGGCAAGCTACTTAAAAAGTTCTGGAACGTTTTGAACAGCCCTCGTATACACATCATTTCTAGAAAAAAAACAATTGCTGGATACTTCTGACCATAAAACTGAATATGAAAACCAGAAGAAAAAGCTTAAATAAATTAGTACCACTCCATACTGATAACTCATACACTCAGGGTCTACGGTCACTCATAAGATTAAGACCCACGATGTTAAGTGTGTTCGACTAAATTCAAAAATTAAATAAACGTCTTAATTTCTCTTTCCCTTACTCGATATCAAATAGATGTACACTATATATCAAGATAACACTATTTTCAACTTGAATAAACTAATAACATCAAAGTTAAAACAATAAGTCGCTAACTAGAGCCAGTCAATACTTTTATATTTTTAATTAATTCAATTTCATTTTATTTAATGTGGACATTGTTTATAACTTATTTGTGTAAATTACAAGCATGTGACATGAGGCATACTCTATACTCAGTATTTTTATCTTTCAACTATTTAGTTTGCAAGCATAATAGTTTAGAATGGATAAACCTCACCCATCAGTAGCTCATTGAACAATAGTATGGAATTTCACTTATGTGGAATCTTAACAAAAAGAAAACATCCGGCATTCAGACATCAAGGATACAATCCGTGGCGCCATCTGTTAGTCAGGAAATACAACACATCTAGAATAAAAACGCGCTCGATTTAAAACTTCCTTGCACTTTAATTTTAAGCGTAGACAAGTTCTTAACGCTGACATTTTTAATTCTTTATGTCTGGACAACTCGATTTATTTCTCAATTTATTTTCAGGTTTAAGCACGAGATTAAAGTGTCAAAGCTGCATTTGGAATAATGAGCATTGCTTGGCAGCCATTGTCCAGAACAAAATGATGAGAATAGAACTCCATTTGCCGTCATGTTTGCTAGCTGTGTGTCAATAATTTAATTTCCTATTGTTTTATAGTAACTTAATTTCAATTTAATCCTTAACATTTGAAAATTCATGTTAATGGTTTTATTTTTTATGGCGAGTTTATATATTGTACGTACCTTATACAACAATCTTACCAAAGGCTTAATATAAGACAAACCAAGTTTCGAAGAATAAAAATAAAATGTGAAGTACAATGTGATGACTGAGGGCATGAAGGGGAATCTAATGAGCGAAGTTCACTACCGAGTCAATATTTTTGTCTCATACATGTAACACTGTATATTTTTTGGAACATCTCCTTAAACGGGCACTTCCGTAGATGCATGTACATAAAACGTTTGAAAACATAAGTATACAAAGTTAATAACTCATTCCCTAATAAATTTAGTCCTGATTAGAATGCTATGTCCATGCTCAAAATAAACCCTGCTTTCATGTTAATTCAATTAAAAAACACTTTCCATTACGGAAGATGCTAAACGCAGGGTATAGTAACACTACAAGATGCCTATTGTCATGACTAAAAACGAATGACATTCCGCTTCCTTAACTATGCAATTGAGGTCTATTCGGGAGGCAACATTTGCTTATTTCGCTATGCATTGTTAACAAGCTTGGAATTCCTCGCATATATTACGTCAATGGGGATAATGATCCAAGCATTTCAGCTCTAAAACGCTTTTGCAATCTTGCATCTCTTTACACCAGTTACCACCATCAGCAATTACCAACCACATCCATACATTTAGGGTATATTTCAATTAAAAATGCACACGTGCATGCATATAATTCATTATATACATGCACTAAGTTACATACAACGTACACAATTTAACATTAAATTTACAAATGTCAAGTTATTTTTAAAAAAAAACATGAATAAAATCCAGCATGCAACCTCCAATGCCCCTTTCCTGAGGTTTCATTTATGGTGAAAGCCCGATTTTAGAGGTAGCATTTCGGATTTCCTCATCTTTATTAATCTACATGCCAATTACAAATTAATTACCAAAATCAGATTACATGTATATTTTCACTAAGTGTACAAGTTTGACTGTACCAGTCTAGGGGATTAGAAAGCTTATTTTTACAGTCGGTAGGCTAGGAAGTCGTATAATACACTTACCTTAGAAATGCCTTAGAAAGTTCCGAATAATAAAATCGAACAATGTGCAGCCACAGAGGTCACAAGAACAGCTGAGAAAGTGGATATAAGTGGGAGGGAACTGTGACGGTCCAGGTTTTTACCTCAGGTCGTGGACCGCAAGGAGTTTGCAAATGTATGTACGACGAAATTTTTAATTCATACTGTATATAATAATAAATATGGACCGAAATACAGACACGGGGCCTATTTTTTTTCGACCGTTACAGGATGTTTTAAAACCGTGAAACCCAAGCTTGCGTGAAACCACTGGTCTCACCAGTCTTTTTAGAAAACATTGTCGAGTATTGGAAATATTATATAATAAATTAAATAGTTGAATTAACAAATTTAAAACAATCACCTGCATTGGGTGCAAACTGAAAAAAGGTAACATTTGCACTATAAATAAAAATGTGATTTTGAATTTGTAACAGTCATTACAATGAAATTATTTTGAATTACATTAAAATCATCTGCAATTTGAGACTGGTCGTCCACATTTTGAGTTTATGCCTAGCTTGCAATCCTTTGTTGCTTCTGTTCTGCACATTTTCCCCTTCTACGCCAGTGACATCAAAGGTATGAACAGGTTTTAAATTGTTATGTGAATGTTAAAGGCATTTCCTTTAACATTCACAAATCACAAGCATCCGTACACATAACAATTAACATTCAGCCTAAAGTTCTGCCGTAAAGTACTGATGTAAACACTATAAATTAGTAAGACAATTGGATCAATGGAGAAAAATCCAGGTACACAATAAATACGTTGCTAATTACATAATGCCACCTACATTACATGCATCAGGATCAATTTGGCTGTCAGGCGTACAATACATTTGGCATGGAAATATTCCCGAGAAAAACAACGCAACTTTTTAGGATATTGCATTCCTCAAAAATAATGAGTGCGTTGATATTTTTTCGCTTGCAACCGCTCAAATGTAATTACCACTGTAACCTTTATTATTGGATTATCAACGACGGATTATTCATCAAAATCTGAAAATACCAGTTCCCGCCTTTATTTCAAACGGCTTGACGGCTTACGCCCCCTATGCTCAAGCGTGGAACGTTTCCATGCGCCGTCCTCCATGACCGAGTCAAATAAAATTCACCGCACGTTTGTGGCTTTCAGGATTCACCGTCCATTGTGTGAATTTCATTCATTTAAAAAAAGTGCGTCATCGTGTATGCTTTAGCTATGGATGAATCTATCACTTCACCGGCTTACGAAAATCTTCAACCGTTTACACCGGGTCCGAATGCCGTCGATTTGACCCCGGAGAAAAACGGAGGAGTTCTAAAAGAAATCAAACAAGAAGGGCAGGGACACCAAAAACCTTGCTCTCAAGACAGGGTTGAAGTGCACTACGTTGGGTACTTCCCTGATGGGACTGTGTTTGACAGCAGCAGAGATAGGCGTAACAAATTCGAGTTTACTCTCGGAAGAGGCAAGTTTCACATTTTCAATATCACCCCACACAGAAATACATTTATCAGTTTGCACAATTAGCACCGGCAAATGAACGTTCGTAGTACGGTTTTCACATACGACGTCATTTTGTTTACAACATGTATCGGTGCTGAGTACGCCACAAATTTGGTACACATTGCAGTGAGGCCTCGTGAAATTTAATGCTAAACGTATTTGTTTGAGATAAAAATATCAGTGATACGTTAGAAATGGGCATTTTAGGTCTATTCTCACAATCTCCACTGATGGTAGGTTATTATCGATGCAAACAAAGGGAATATTATACCTCCAGAGGGATGTTGACCATATATTTGCGATGAAATGCAGATCATTGACTGGCAGATAGTAGCCAAGTTTTTTACTTTTATAACACATGGTGGACGAATAACAGGAAAAGTCCAAACTGTTCATATGTAAATGACATCCATGTCCATAGTTGCCATTAGATTTTTATCAATTGTAATAATTTTAAAACTTTAGGCAACAAGTAGCTGGAATGCTTCTGTTTTGAGAAAATCTATTCACATGTCTTACTTGAATAAAGGATTGCTTTCTAAATTCCAATTATTGCAGGTATAGCTAAGCCCTACTGAAAATCGTACAATTTTTAGTTTCCAGCAAAACTTGTTAAAATTAATAGTATAGGAAATATTTCTAATTTATTTTCTGCCAAATTAAAATGTATGGTTTGTCTGCCAGAGCCTGAAAGTATTGGTACACTCATGTATTGCACCAATAATATCATTACACTGCTAGCTCTTCCATGGCGCATATGTTGCAATGCTGGGTCAAATAATAAGTTTAATTGTCGACAGTAGGCCTTTATGAATGATTATGAACAGAAGCTAGTTTTTGGAAAAGTCATTGCAGTTTTTTTATTCGTTATTTCTATGTCAAAGGGGCAGTAATTGACTTATGTAATGACTATTAATTGTTAGAATAATAGGGCACTGGCATTCTTCCCACAAGATGTTGACAATAATGTATTTTCATTGTAATCTATTTCAATAATAGGTGAAGTAATAAAAGCATGGGATTTGGGGGTATCATCAATGCTGCAAGGAGAAGTGGCTATTCTTTATTGCAAGCCAGAATATGCATACGGGGAGCATGGTCATCCACCAAAAATTCCACCCAATTCAACATTGGTTTGTTTGTTTGACCTGATTATCATTTATGTCAGCAAAAAGAAATAAAGATAGTCAGCTGTGTGTTATTATAACGTGAAATTATAACAAACAAGCAAACGTTCAAAATAGCAGAATGTTGCTTACTTTTAAACATAACAATGAGGTTTCAAAATGAACCTACATATAATCACCTTGTACGTTAAAGTTTGCTAACATATGATAACTGCTGACTATTTTAATTTCAAGGGAACTTTTTTCATTTTGTGAACATCTCATCCTAAAATTTCTAGGTGTTTGAAATTGAGTTATTCAACTGGAAAGGGGAAGATCTTACAGAGGCCAAAGATGGTGGAATTATCCGCAGTCAACTTGTAAAAGGATCTGGGCTTTTATCTCCCAAAGAAGGATCCTTGGTTGAAGGTATTGTATATTTGGTCTTTCTTACAATCATAAATGTGCAAAATAAATTAATGAAAATATCTTTCTTGTTTCCTGTAGTTAATTTGATTGGAAGATGTGAAGGTAGAGTTTTTGAAGAGCGAGATGTCACATTTACGTTGGGGGAAGGATCTGATCAGGGTGTACCAGAAGGTTTGGAAAAAGGGCTTGAGCATTTCTCAAAAGGTGAAAAGTCAATCCTAACCCTTGCACCAGAATATGCATTTGGAAAGCAGGGAAACTCCGATCTAGGTATACCACCATCATCAATTGTCCGCTATGAAGTAACATTGAATAAATTTGAAAAGGTAAGCTCCTAAATTTAATATATTTTATTTTGATGAAAATTTGCATCTTGCATTGGCTAAGTTTTCCCGACTGTAACAATTAATACCAACATTAATGTTACAAAATTTTATTGCAGACTAAAGAAAGCTGGAACATGGATACAAAAGAAAAAATTGAACAGTCAAATATGTGCAAAAACAAGGGCACTGATTACTTTAAGGTTGGTAGGGTTACTAGAATCACAGATACAAGTCTTTGTTAAATATTATTGCACTATTAACTTTATTGGTTATCTAAACTTTTCTGGCTAGTAATAGCCATGGTGCTTTTGTTCGTTTCGGTTAATTAACAGTAAGGAATGTACTTGTTTCATTGATATAGCTTCTTTTATTTGAAGTTGGAAAGACTTGTACTGCCTGTTATTCATATCTGCATATAAAGATTAGAAAACCAAAATGGACAAGACTCACTTATTCTGTGAATTTGCACTGTTTCAGGCTGGAAAATACACCCTGGCAATAAAACAGTACAAACGAGTAATTGATTACCTGCAGCATGAAAAGAATCCCAATGACAGCGAGCTCGAGAATGAATGCAAACAGTTGATGTTGGCAGGATACTTAAACATAGCCATGTGTTATCTCAAGTTGGGCGAATCTCCTGAAGCTAAAGAATTCTGTAGTAAAGCTTTAGAAATTGAACCACTGAACGAAAAAGGATTGTTTCGTAGAGGGCAGGTAAGAAGCTTAGCAAGCAGTCCTGCATTTTAACTAACTGTTTAGTACTTACCTCATTTGTCATCCCTTTCTTTTAAGGCCTATTTTGCCATGAATGATTTCGAAATGGCGCTGGAAGATTTTAAGACTGTCCTCCGCATCGATCCGGCTAATAAGGCTGCAGCTAATCAAATACTGCTTTGCAATAACAAGATAAAGCAACAAAAAGATAAGGAGAAACAAATTTATGGCAACATGTTTGCCAAATTTGCTGCTCAAGATAATTCGGTAAATTGAATGAAGAAACCAAATGAACAACAGTATCTGAATGAAAATAAGAATTCTAGACTTGTCTTTCAGGTTATGATGAAATCTGAATAAAAATTCTGCAATAGAAACTTAAGTTTCTGTACCGATTTTTGATTTAGAATTCAAACTTATTACTTACAATTTAGAAACGTCACAATGACTCTGGATATGAAAATAATTTACGTACAGATATTTTCCTGAAATGTTGGTTTTAAGACTACTATCAACCAGTCATTTAAAATTCTTTCAAACTACTTGATAATTGGGAAAAAGTATATTCACTGCTGGGGAAAATGTATTTACATTTACTGAGTTTTATTCCGATGTTTAATTGAATCTTTTTTATTGTTAACTGTCTAGTTTTTTTTAGAAATTTGAATGTAAATGGAAAGTTTGTTTTGTCATGTGTTGCAATAGATCATAACTCCAAGATCATCTGCACATATAGTTAATGTAATTACATTGCATTTAGTCTTTGTTTTCAGTTTAGTTTTTAAGAAAATTCTCGTCTTATGTCAGTTCAAACGCGATAAAAATGAAATGACTGGCCCTTAGTTTCAAAATAATTATCTTATGTTAGAAATCGTACTTTTCTGACTTGGTTTTTAGCATTAAAGAAATCAAAATGATTGACAAATTGTGTGGTTATGTATCTGACATATCCAGAACCCTTCTTTCATAATGAAAACCATTCTGCTCAATGGAGATACTAAAAATGTTTTTACCTAATGTATTACTTCTAGCGGGAGCAGCAACGTTGGATGAACCTCCCAGACGTGATGGAGAATCCCGGTACATGGCCAGCATCGCATCCAAACCATCTCAACCATCTCAACCTGCTTAGTGATAACGTTGACATAATAAATGATGGACAAGGGATGCAACGAGAGGTCAACTAATTCACATAATACATTTCAGGTATTTTATTTACATGATTTTGTTATGCATTCTGTCATATTTATACAATTTTGATTAGACTGTATATTTGAATTGGCATTTGACATTTTTATGTACATTGTGTTTATTTATCGTGTTAGCAAAAGGTGATTTTTGCAAAGTTTCACTATTCGTTTCCCCATTTGGCTTGACGTCAAAGATCTAACCACAAACTTGTGCTTGAATGGAATAAAGGACATTTATTTCGCAACTTTTAGTTGCAAAATGTCAGCCTTTTTAAGACTGAGACCATTGGTGTGGAGCTACTGCACTGAATTCAAACATTTTTGAGAATACGTTTGGTATTTATAAATGATAATACTTAATTTAACCTAATGTATCCTCAGACAGTTTTGCATTGCAGGTATTTGCTCCATATGGTATCCAATTTTTCTCAGTCTTCACAAGCACCTAACTGTTCAACCCACTTTTACTTTGTTTAGCATTCCAACTTTCGTATAAATAAATCCAATGACTATACTGTACAACATTCGTTATTTTCAGTGCTTACTTTAAATAAAATTTCTTCAACTAATCCTTGTCCCAATTTCTTCAACTAATCCTTGTCCCAATTTTTTATTGGGATTAGCAGGCAGGATTATTATTCAATGCTTTCAATAAGAATTAATAAGTTTAGCTTACTAGACTGTTAATCAAATGCTTCAAATTGTTGCTTTCCAGAAGACAAAAAATGAGCATGCCAAAATCGGAAAGCAATCCCAAAAAATGTTTAGTGTTTAATTTCACCTGTCACAAATTCTGACACATTTAACAAAAGGATGTCAATTATTTATAGCTGTGCTTAGAACGTCGATCTGACAGAAAATGGATGCACTGACCATATCGCCAAATATATGCCTCACAATTGATTATTGATTTCATTGAAGTGCTATTTTAATTTTAAGCTAATCATAACGATTAACAGGGGAAAATATGAAAATGTTCTACATTGGATACTCACATTTTTATATGGAATCCAAACAGATATTGCAGAGTTCTTAGCAGGACAGGTCTTCTTGCCAAGCCAGAGCTTTTTAATAAGTAAAGAAGTATCAACACTCAATTTTCTACATGAACCTAATAAAGATGCATAGATCAATCTGCTAAAAAAATTACCATTTCCAGTGACGATCCAGAAATTACACAAAGCATTATGGCGATTCCTTTGGTATAAGCCTTGGATTTTCACTTGACTATCAAAAACGATCAAATGTTAGTAAAATGACAATGTAATGTATTGAGATCGATTTGAATAATTAGCTTTAATGATCATATAGCTACAGATACCAGATCACACCCAATCCATGCCGAATCCATCTATCTGTGACATTTACTCAGTTCTAGCATTATTTTTGTGCTGTGCTCCATAGTAACTGAACCTGCAAATAATTTTCCAATATGACAAAACACATAATGAATGCACTTCCTTAGCATTTTAATGGAAATGGGAATTACGTACACACAAAATAATTCAAAACTGAACTGAGTTCACATCTTTGGATTAAAGTTTAATCAAAAACTAAAACATGTTCATCTAGCATTGATAAAATGCTAGTGCCAAGATACCAGAGAATCAGGTCCCTGGTAAAAACACTGCACCATTAATTCAAAATTATTTAAATCGGACAGATAGTATCTCAGATGAACTGAAATTTGAAAAGATTCATTCTCCTAACAAGTATGAATGTATTTTTTTAAAGAAAAAACGCAAAAATTAAGGAAATGTGATTGAGAATAATAGGCAAGAATAGAGACTTAAGATGACAATAAACAGTAGGGCCAACTTGATCATACATATTTGTCAAGTTACACAAACTTGTCAACTAAAAAAGGTTATCTGGATTTCTTGCTCGGAAATTTATAACTGGAAAAAGGAAATTTCCCATAAAAAACCAAGGCTGATTGGTTTTAATTGACAAATGGCATATTTTTTTCGGTTTAAACTGCTTCAAATAGTTTACAGAAAGCTGAAAAATCCCCCGAGTAATCAAGTTCGTAAATTCAACTGGAGCGCTCTAGACTAGAGCCCATGTCGCAACAACAACTTGTACCAAATAGTACCAATCAAGAGCAAGCGTAAACTGCTAAAACCCGAACTATTAGAAACTGCAGCACATCTATCTCTTAAAAACCAATCGGCTTAAAGTCGCATTTCATTGACGTTTGTAGAAGCTTCCCACGATGGCGATGCGAAGTCCATCCAGCGAATGCGACGAATTTGATAGATGCTTGTGCAGCATAGTTGTCAGATGGCTTCCATTTCCATGAACTGGGGTTCATTGCTGCAGCTGTGCAGAAACTTCCAAAGACTGGTGCAGTTGATGCATTACCACAAATGAATATGACTACTTACTACCCGAAACTGCATGTAATACGAAAGGATAGAATCTATTTACGACAGACGACATTAAGTCTGAACAGTTATCAATAACGCGATGTAAGCACAAACTTGGCGATGATATCGACAGTACGGCGTGCCATCAACCTAGACACTGTAACAAGAAAAAAATAAAAAAAACATCTCAGCATATTACATTTGGTTCATATAAGAGAGAAAAATGTTGATAATCCAAATTCAATTTAAATACACAAGCAAATAACAGATAAAACGTTTACAATTTTCAAGTGTCATTTTCACGAAATCTGTCAAACCTTAGGCAAAATTTAGTAACATGAATCAATTAAGAGCTGCTATTCTACTAAATTTATGTATTACCACTAAAATCGAATGAGTGCCATAAATTTTACCCAGTGACTTAACATCTACCAAAGCACACAATAAACGATTTGTACTTGATATTTCTACAGGTGTCGTGAAAACGTCAAACAGGTAACAGAACTTTAAAAAGATTGCTTCCACTGTACAATTTAATAAATACCATGAGTAAAATGATGCTCAATAAGAAATATGCAAACTATCAAAATAAACGCCCTAGCGAAGAATAAATTGACAAACACATTATATAGTTAGATTCGCCAGTTTGTTACCTGGTCAGATAGACCATGTTCTACCAATGTAATTAATAATTAAATATTGTTAGGTAAAGCGTAACAAAACTAGACATTTTCTGCAAATAGATTAAATGAACAAGCGTCTCAAAATTTAACTGACCCAGCTTTTCAAGTTCATGCAATTCATACATACATATTTGAGAGCTTGGTTATTCAAACAAGAAAAGCAGTTAAAACTGCAAAAACATCAAATCAAATCCGAAAGACATTTTATGGATACTTACCCGATACGTTCAAAGTAAAATACCTGAAAACTCGTGTATTAATGAAAGTATAACGATTAAAACTAATTATCAGATTACAACATCCAAATAAATGGAATTGCATACAAATAATTTCCTGTTCAATGGCATGCAAATGCGTACGTACCTAATAATCACGTTCAATAAATGGTGCAGTACCATACAATTATGTACGAACTATTCCAATATTTGCAAAAGAGCGCATTTTGCAAAGGTCGGTCACAGTCATATTTGCAATTTTTTCCCCCATTATACCTCAATTTCATCAACGATGAAATCCCTTAGGATTTCATCTAAACATCAACCCACTTCAATGAATTGATAAACATGATAAAATTGCACAATTAGGATTTGTACAATTGACAAGCTCAATTCAACAATAATACTGCATTATTGGAAAGGAGCAGATGGCAACGCTAAACAAAGATAAGCTAAAATTGTGTATGTTACTGCTTTGTTTCAATTAAATAACAAAAAAGGCTTTTCACTTGGCTTTCGCGTGACAGGTTGCCATTGCATGAGTCAGATTTTATAAGAGTAAACAAACGACAATGAAACTAGTCATTGGTTTAAATGGTATATTATATCGGTTCACTTGGCTTTCGCGTGACAGGTTGCCATTGCATGAGTCAGATTTTATAAGAGTAAACAAACGACAATGAAACTA
>JAQIXS010004978.1:0-13682 GCA_034700785.1 Rossiulus vilnensis
GGGACTTGGGAAAATGTCCGTTATTTAGAGGTGTCCGCTTTTTAGAGGTGTCCGTTAGAGGAGGTTTTACTGTACTTGCATCTCCCAAACTGGACAGCATCACTGGACGTAGAAAAGGACGCTTGGCCTCAAGGTAAACCATATCTTAGGGCCGGTTGCACCGTTGTAGGTTAGTGGGGCTTTTTAACCCGAGCTAGTGTAAACATGGAGATAGCCTGTTACAGCTAGGAATTCTGGGAAAATTGCCGTATATTACAAAGCCTAAGGCCTTAAGGTAAAACAGTCGGTTGCGCCATTGTGGGTTAAATGATAGGTTAGACAACCTGGGATTAACTTTTACCCCAAACAGTTGAAAATCGGTACATAATGTCAATTTCATGACTTTTCCATGACCTTCACGACTTTTATCACTGCTGTTTTTTGGCCGCTTATTCCTGTAGACACCTTATGCTATGTGAATGCAAGTGTAATAATGATATGTTATATTTCCTTGACTTGTTTTAAAAATAAATCACTATTCCCTGACATTTCCCCGACTATTCCATGTCTTTCCAAAGTGCCTCACAATTCCAGGTTTCCCTGCACCGGTCCAATTTTTCGAAACAACCTCCCTGTTTGGAAGGCCCCAAACATGTCCAGCCTTGTAGGAAGTATTGGATTCCAACGTTGGAGGAATGCTAACCAGGATTAGAACCCACCCACGCTATGCGGCCTAGTAACTGAACAATGAATACCTTGCAGTTTCCTGTCGGTTTCTGTCCGGTTCCCTCGCTCAACGTCCAGATCCTGTGATAGGGATTCTGCAAGCAGAAAGAGAAGTAAACTTTAGAAAATCCAAAAACCACTGTCACTATATATACTGATATCACTACAAAAATATCTTAGATTCCACTAAGCATACTGATATCAGTTGCATAAAAATCACTATATTTATAGTGATATCAGCATAGAATCATACACTGATTCCAATATAACATGTAAGCTTCGGTTCCACTATATCAGGATTAAGTACTTCAGGAACTCCTAAAAAGTTTGCACGTTCTAAAATCCGACTAGTTTGACCACCACCAGCAAATCGGGAACAGTAGACTGGACCTGGAGTTAGCAACTAATCGCCTCTATATAGGGGTAAAATCCCTACACCCAACCTATCAGCGTTCACCATCTTCAATTTCTGGATGACCACCTCCATCATTACTGTTTGCTACATTGGATTTCTAAAAGCTTAAGGCCTTCTTTAGGAAGAGCATTCCAACGTCTAATAGTGATTCCTTTAAAACCAGATTTGCACATCTGAGCCCTATTCCACAAACGTTATGGACTTGTATTTGTAGAGTACAAGTTGTTGAATAATGTTATTTATTCATACTATAAAAGTTACAAGTACATTTTGTCAAATTACGAGTAGTGTTCCACTTAAGTACCAGTAATTTAGTTGTAACGTGTAGGAAAATTCCTAAAGGGGAAAAGATACCCTGTAAACTGAGTACAAGTCAGTATTAGAAGGCCTAGTAACATGGACTCGTAATATACAACTTGTATATTATTAGCAATTTCTTGCACGTGACTTCATGAAAGTACACGTCGTACTTGTGCATTCATTACGTCACGTGCAAGAACATGGAACACATTCTACAAGTCCATATTTTACAAGGTCATACACTTGTAACGTGTAGAGTTTTGTGGAATGAACTGCTTTCATTGTGACAAGATGGCGGCTAATTGTCACTTTCATTCCACTCCTACAGGTGGCGCCATGGCGTGCCAAATCCCCGGTTCCAATTAGAGCTGGCAAATTAGAAATGGCAACGTTTTCCAACTAATCTCGAATTAGTCTTAGGGCGGAAGGAGCTAGACGCGTCGGAATGTCCTCCATTAATATTGCTCGTAATTCGCAATGCCTTCTTCTTTTCTTTGCCAGCCATAAAGTCTTTCATCATTTCCTATAATAAGTATTTTTAATAAGACATTTATTGAAGAATAAATTAGTGCCTGGCAAAATCACGTCATTCAAAAGGAAAAGCGTGACATTTAATTTGCTCCTCGCCTAACTCAACAATTAATGTAGATCTGTCTCCCCGCAGTTTTTCCAACCGCGAAATGTGCAGCTGCCACATCCAATCCGACTGCGAAACCCGGATTGAGCCAAATGCACGCAGGATCAACCGAAAAGTTTCGGAGGATTAGAGGCTTTGCGGACAGACTCTGCGGAGGGCCCTCAGATGCTGATGCTGAAAGGGTTTGAAAGTCAGCTTGACCTCATGGGAAACAATTGCAAAATAAAATTCGCGAAGTTAGGCCTATTTTTTAGATAAATTTTGCAAACATAACGGCACGCCAAGATCAAAATAAAAAAGTTTGCAACATCGGTGAATGTTCGAGAGATTTTGAAAACAAGGTGATTGCAAATTATTGATTTCTGAAAATTTTCCTCATAGTTTATAGGAACCAATGACGGGAATGTTCTAAGAGATTTTTTTGGAAAAACTAAACACATATATAATAAAAAAAATTCCTTCATTTCTTTTATCAAATACGTACATTACTAATATCAAAATAATTGATTTCTGCAATTTTTAAATGTATTTTACTAAGCAATGTTTTTTTCTGAAAATTGCAATATTTTTTTAAGAAATGAGTAGGCCTACTAACATCTAAATAATCCATTTTTACAAATATTTTTAATGACTATTCACCGTATTTAGGAATACGAATAAACGAAGGGAACGTTCTAAGAGAAATTCTGAAAAACTAAACAATTCAGCGAAATAGCACAATTTCCGTATTTTTTTATGAAATAAATACTAACATCGAAATAACTTATTTCTGCAATTTTAACTGCTTTTTATTTCCAGTGCTATTGTTTCCAGTGTCCTAAATTGGAACGTTCTAAGGCTGAAAGATTTTTTAAAAAAATTAAAAACTATTACATTAATTTTCTTTTATGAAACAAGTATTCATATCGAATGACATCACTACCGTACGCTTGCTTTCATATTAGCACATTATTCTTAATTGTTTTATTCTTTTGCTAAGAAACTTCAAACTACGCGGCCAAACTCATGAAAAATGTCGTACAGGCCACATCAAAGTTTAAGGAAATTAAAAATGCCTGGCATAACTAGCATCGAACAAGATTTCAGCCCTGCCGCACGTTCACACATTTTTCGAATTGTCCTAAATCTTCCATCAGGCCTGTCAGTGAGCCAGGCTTTCAGAAGAGCATGGCTTTCGGATATGTTTTAATAACTGCGCGCTTAATAGGGAATATTTCTCAGATATGCAGGGTAATAAAACCCCACAATTTTTGTACAAAAAAAAAAGAAGTGAAATTGCTACAGGGGTTGCTGGATGCTGTATTTTAAGGGTCGAAAACGAACGCCAGCGTGATGTAACTGAGCCTGGCAAAGGGATCCATACATTTCTTGTACAATTGTAAGCAAGCCGAGCGTGAAATTGCATAAAGTTGTGCGGAGTTAAGTACTGCGAGTAGGAATGAAAATGAGAAATATTCAACCCGAATGTAATTGGAGTGCTCACACATTGTAACTGTTTCCGGAAGAGAATTAGTGCGCATTGGGGCGGCCGTGGTAACATCAACTAAGGCAACCTTAAGATGCCAGTGTTGGATATAGCCACTGTAGGTCTTGAACTAAAATCATTTCTAATACAATTTAACAGGTAAGTGATATTAAGCTACAGTACACTTCAAGCGAAAATTTTACTTGCCAAATCCATCTTCATGAACAATCAGAGATGCTCCTCAAACCATTCCCATCATAACAGACACGTAATTTACGAAATTATTCACATTTAGTTACTTTGCAGACAGACATTGACGTCATCTGAACAAAAACCTAACCTCACTCTTAATTTGAGAGATCCATATTTAGTTCACAAAAATGGAACTGGTATAAAGTTTGGTGAAATTGTCGGTTAGGATTCTTAATTTGGTTACCACTATCTCGTCTTTTTTGAGAATCACTTGGTCTCAATTATTTCTTTTTTTGTGAGATAATACACGAAGAACGTACACAAATGCAAGCTAGACTCCTATACTTAATCCAAAGGCACTTTAGCCGAAAAATGCAGACCATCCTCAACATTCCCAATTAAGGCTGACATGATGAAGAATATACAAAGAAACTTAACAGGTGACACCCACTGAAGAGTTTTGGACAATTTCGGCCTATTGTATTCGGCGTTTTCACCCAAAACCGGTGGGGGTAGGGAGCATAAATAAATTACCCCCGGCAGGGTGAGGGTGGGGTTTGTTGTTTGGTGACGTGTGATTACAACGGTGGGGAGGGGGTTTGGATTGTGGTTACAGTTTTCTGGCAAACTTCAAGTCCAGGCATACAGATTAAGAAAGTGGTTACGTAATTTATGTACACTCCATAGTTTCTAAAAGTCGACATTTGCCGGAGGTCCTTTATGGACGGCCCCTTATTTCGCCAATAGGAGTCGACGGCCATTCCGTCTTTTTGGAAAAGGGATGAATGCTTGTGGTAGGTCCCGGATGTGTCATCGGGCCTAAAGACAGCGATGATGATGAGTGGGTTGCCTAATCGCCTAAGCGGTCAATTTCCATCGTGGCCCGCTCTTAAGCAGCGTTAATTAACGGCAGAAGCTGGAGAAAATTAGCAAGAAAGGCACGAATTTATGGAGTTTGGGTTTGAAAAATGCCTAATGAGTGCCGATGCGCCGTGCCATTACCGCGCTTCGCACATAACAAATAATTATAAACGCAACGGCGCTTCTGGCAGCGGCAGCCAACCGAACTCGTTAATTGCGCAGCCGTTAAATCGCCGATTTTCTTCAAATTAACAATTTTATTTTTTAGTTCTGCCTTTTTTTTTTTAACTAAAACGTACATTAGGTTTCGGCAGGGACGTTAGTTGTTGTCACACAACACCCTCGAACGAAGTCGGGGGGGACGAGAAGACGATTCGAGAAACAAACAGAAACAAAATCATTAGCACGTCATTAACACAACTCATTAACTCTGCTGGGGATTTTTTCGCGCACCTCACTTAATTGAACAGACTCGGCGAAGCAATTTATCATCGCACTCGCGGCTGACGACAATTAGAGAAACGATCTTCTGTCGTACGACTGACTGAAACCGAACGTCTGGCGAATTGGAAATGGGGTGTCCGAAAAGCAGGATGTCAAATTTTGGTTCAAAGGGACTTATTGAACGACCCCCGAGACCGTTGGACGAGTGCAGCCCTGGTGGAAAGAGCAGTACAATCGGTAGAAATATACTGATCATGCACTGATATTAGTAAAAAATTAGTGATATCACTAACCATACCGATACTAATAATCCCAAAAACCACTATAACACTGATATCACGAAGCATATTGATATTAGTAATCCCAAAAACCAGTAAAATATATATATATATATAATCATACTGATATTAGTAGAGAATCACAAGACTGATCTTTTCTCCAGATTGGGGGTACGGGGAGGCAGAAGACAGACCAGTGTCTTCCCAACTATCTTCCTAACTAATAGAAAAATCAGTCAAAATCGGTCAATCACTGAATTCTAAAGTGATACTAGTCAATATTGTTCACTAATGCAAAACAAAATCTAAATAGTAAGTGAAGATGATGTCTTTTTAGGCCATTTTCAGTGAATGGAAGTCGTGCCGTGATTCACAAAAATAAGTTATGTATTGGTCTTTTATTTTTCAATACTTTAAAAAACATTAAAGCTATGTCCTTATGTCATGGGGAAATTTTGACGTCATGTTACGTGGAAGTGTGACATTTTCAGATTAAAATATTTGTTCGGGAATATATGTAATGTTGACGTTTAGGCTACATGTTAGGGAAACTAAGACATCAGCTTTTGGAGTTATTTTTAGGCGAAATGTAGTAAAAGAAAAATAAATCACCACCGAGAAAATTTAATCAACATTTCCACGAAATGCTTAAGAAACAGGAAATCAATAGTGAAATGTTTAGAAAAGCTAGGAAATAAACACTGCAGTATGATTTACTTCCAGTATAACCACTCAACACATAGGGACCACCTGTATTATCACTAGTCTAGGCCATCAATTCATGGCTAAGTCAACATGAATATGATGGGCAACATCTTGACCACTGACAAGGAATATGTTGTTTCTAAATAGATCGTGTTGTGATTTCGAACAGGAGAATTTTTATGGAGAGAGCATTGCCAGGGCGTGTATAATGACTGGATCCCAGCGCCACCTATGATGCATCGGGCGCAACTTCAGATGCAAGGTTTGGGAAAGGTCCATGGAGAACCCCGCCAGAAAATCAGAACACGTTGGGAACGGATGGGTGATTGCCACCGTTCAAGTGAACCGAATCATCTGGAGCAATCGCGGCACCTAGCGGCCACCGCAGCTGGTCATCCGGTCAGCTGGTCAGCGCGGGGCTGAAGGCTGTAACGGCCCTCGGGGGAGGGGTTGGCTCGCGTTACGACGCAAATAGATCCAAATGAAGTCGCATTAATAATCTAGAAACAAAGCTGGAATAATTAAAATGCTTTTAGTGGCCATTTCCCATTAAGTGATGAATGGTCAAATGGAAGCTGTAAAAGTCCACTTTCGGTCAGCGACTAATCGCGCTGCCATTGATCACGTGTCACTCCGCCAGACGCAAATGGACGGCGGGGGGATTAGGATTCAAAACTTTAACTGCTATCATTTCGACAAATGGCCAATTGCTAATGAAAGCAACGTCCTGTTATGACCCGAGAGAGCCGCTTGACCAACTCGTAACGCCAACCTAATCCGCACGGAGAGGCCATTTACACGCCAAAACGCATCGCACATCAAAATGCGATTCCGATTCAGGGGGAAAAAACAACGTTTGTTCGATTCCTCTAACGATGCCCAAAACTGCAGTGGTCGTTAAGGATTATAATTGGAATGAATTTCAAAATCTTACGTGGGAAACGTAGCAAAACGCCTTCGACCTCAATAACGAAGGGTCCATCCAAAATAATGCACACATTGCAAAGAAATTACACGTTCTTGCTTCAAATACTTATTATAATTGCTAAATTTACTTTATCCGGTCGTCCACTAGGGTCCGAGTGATTTTTTAGAACTTGTAAGTTCTAAACGCCTTGTTTAGGCTATTTACATAAAAAATGAAATGAACTTGGCACCCCCTACTACATGGAATATTCTTGCTTACAATAGGGTACTGAGTTGAATTGAATTAAAACACCGTTATGCGACCTCCGAAAACGGGGGTTTCCACTCAATGAAACCTCCTAAGATGGGCATCGGAGGTTGCATAACGGTTTTTCAAGATCATTTCATTTTTTATTTTTTATTTTAAAAACCAGCACATTTTCAAATTTTGAAAATAACAGACTAGTGGACAACCAGTTATACACGGGAAAAACTAAATTTAGCAATAAGTATTTAAAACAAAAATGCATAATTTTTTGCATGTTGGGCCTCCTGTTGGGTCGGCCTTAACCATTTCACTAAATTAGCCAGGTTACTAATTATAATTCCTAAATTTATCTACTCCAGTGCAGAACTGGTCCACTAGGGCCTCAATTCTTTTTTACAAATTTCAAAATGTTTCGATTATTTACAAGAAAATTAAACTTAAAAACCGTTATGCAGCCTCCGATTCCCATCTTGAAAGGTTTCATGGAAGGTAAAAATCCGCTTTCGGAGGTCACTGAATGAATTTTTTCGAGTTCATTTCATTAAAAAAATAATAACAATTTACGAATAAAGTTACTGAGTAATGTGTTGCATGTGATGGCACCTTTCCTTCAATAGGTTGGCCCTTAAGATAAAAACATCAAAATTGGAATGGAAATAAGTGGGCACAAGTCAGGGCTGATGCCTTTGGTCACCCCCAGTCAAACCGAAGTCATCAGACATCCTGGGACAATCTTGAGCCAGGTGATGGACGATGCCCAATCCTGCCTCTCCTGTACATGGTTTAAGAAGGTGGGCAGTTTCACGGACAACCCCAGCTCGATGGTCCCGTCATTCCACTGGCATTGTCCGGCAAGCACGGAACGTAAAAAAGGAGCCTGGCACGTTCCAGCATTCCAAAGCCTGGGCCCACAAGCGCGCTTCCGGTTGCGTCAGAGATGGATGGCTCACGCGATCCAGGCGCCACAGACGCTGCACTCAAATTTTGAAATATTAATCCAATTTGTGCGCTCGGTGTTTTTATGGCTGCCTTCGTGATTCCGCCATTGGCTAATGCCGTGGCGGGCGAAGAATCGTAAAAGCGAACACAATTTAACAGCATTATGGTTCCATTTGAGCGGTAAGGATAAGCAATCCCGCGTTATAAATGTCACGAGCAATTTATGAAATTACTCAGGCAAATCGTAGAGCGGAGAGGCAGAAATATTTGCAGCGCCAAAGTACGAAGCCCACGAAACGGACGCGAGATTGCGGATCGTAAACGAGAACTCAACAACCGGTATAGAGAAAGAGAGAGAGAGAGAGAGAGAGAAAGAGATGATATGAAAAAAAAAATTGGTGGTGAGCGGAGAAAAATATACAGAAATACATTCGGTGGGTGGGAGCGATTTCGAGAGAGCGAAACAACAATGGGAACGAGAGAATGGGAAAATCTTAAAAATGAGAAATGAGCCGCTTTTTATTTGCCGAGATAACGCTTTATGTGGGAATGAAATCGAATTCTAAATAATGTTGGCCATTTGCGAGGGGTGGGGGTGGGGTGGGGGTTAAGAGGAAAATGGATGCGTGATGAAAGGGTGGGCTGGGATCACGGGGTCAGAACCGCACTCGGGCAGCCCCCACGGGCACGCGAGCATGCAGTGTTTGCCGCCGAAGGGGCAGCTATGATTTCGTTTGTGTGGAGAATTAGAATATAGAAATTAGGACGTAAGGTTTCTACAAGGAACCTTACGATATCATTCTCAACGCACGTGTTTTGACGTCCGTTTTGAAGGTCGTTCAATGTCGTTTCCGAACACGAGAAAATTGCACGAGGCATGCGAAAATAAGAATTTCAAGAACGGATTTTACGACGTTTTTTCCCAACGCACGTAATACTGACGTCCATCTGAACGGTCGTTAAATGTTTAACGAGGAAATTGTTCGATACACAATGTATTTCTCGAGAGGCCGATTCGGCGCCTTTCTTAACGCACGGTTTGTGGCGACCGTTTAACGTCCGTTCTAGAAATCTGCAAAATATGCACGAGACATGCAAAACGTGGCCTATTTCAAGAACGAACGTCTCAACGTATGTTTCAACGGAGGTTTTTTGACGCCCGTTTTAGAAACATGCCCGGACGGACGTTAAACGGACGTCAGAAATACGTGCGTCGATAAAAATGTTACGTCAGTTCTAGAATTGCGTAATTTCGCATGTCGCGTGCATATTTTATATACGTTTTGCTTGTCTTGTGCAAACTATGCACAAGACAAGCAAAACGTATTTCAAGAACGAACATCACAACGTCTTTCTCAACGCACGTTTTTTGGCGTCCGTTTCAGACCCGCGTAAAACATGCACGAGACACCCAAAACGTATTTCAAGACCGAACATCACAACGTCTTTCTCAACGCACGTATTTTGACGTCCGTTTGACGTCCGTTACAGACCCGCGTAAAATATGCACACGACATGCGAAATAACGCAATTCCAGAACAGACGTTACATTTTTATCGACGCACGTATTTCTGACGTCCGTTTAACGTCCGTTGCATACAACAGTAATCCCAAGCCCAAGTAATCACGCATTTCCCTAACGGACCCGTGTCCCCAGCCGCGTACCCAGCACCTAAACGAGGTGAAGAAACGCGGTTCCCCCCCGATGTCGTCCGCCGGGGGACTCGTCGATTACCGAAGTGCGGATGCGCGGGGTCGTTTCCGAAAATCCCCGGGAGCGGGTAGCGAGCCCGCCCCGCGCCACCCCATCGAGATGAAGCCTCGCGAAATTGGATCGGAAAAGGCAATAGCGGCTTGAGAAAAATTGGCAATTGTTGATGGCCGCTGCATTATTTTATCGCCAAATCGTGAATATGCATGCCCGATTTTATGGCTAATGGGATGTAGAAATAGTGCGGGCTGAAGATGTTTTCGCCGACATCAAGATTTTCATAGTTGATGGCAAATCATATTGCGCCCACACCAGCGCGCGTGATTACGTCGCACGGCCAATATTTATGCCGCACTCGGGTGCCCCGGATGCACATCTCGCCAATAATGACACCGACACCCATTTTGCGCTGCCCCCCCCCAAAAAAAAGGCCTTTTATGTCGAGTCGGCGAAATGGCGAAAATCAAAAACTTTTTCGGCCCATAAAATTAGCCTCGCGCAAACCTGCCTTGTGTCTTTGCCCAAATTTCCGGGACGGAATGGCTTTTTTTTTGGCGAAAACAAAAGCGACGTTCTAATTTGCGGAATGTGTCCAATCGGCTAATTCGGCGTGCGGTGGGCAAAAAAACGGAGCTGCGTGCCGTGGCCGTAATTGGCGACCAATGAAAACGTCGTGAAACAATAGCTGCGAATTAAGTCAATTTGGTTGGCGTAGCTTCGTGCGGAAGGGAAATTTCGTTTGAAAATACTGGGGGGAGAGAACTAAACAGAACGTTGTTGTTTGACATCCTGTTTTACGCATTTGAGTTTTAAATGCAATTTAATGCCTATTAGCACTTTTGAAACAATTGTTTCACGAGTTTGAGACAATAAAGCGACGTGTGATGAGGATCATTTTGACAAGCCATTCTAGGAATTCATTGTTCCACTATTGCTGGTGAAATGGTCATTAAGATCGTGGTACCATTCGTTACTTCCTATAAATTTCTATTTACGGTATAGTCGATACAAAAATAGAATGTCACGTGAGTGATGCAGCTTGGGTTGGGTTCAACCTGATAAATTCAACGTTTTCCGAGAAGAAATGTGTTTAAAAGCATCAATTATTCGTAACGAATTCAAAAAAATAAGTTTCAATTTCACACGGAGCTTTATTAGAAACGTTATCATATGGCCGCTGACAATACAGTGTTGAATTGATTTGGAACATTACTTGCAAAACAGACCATTACCTCATTTGGTAACTAATACCTTCATTTTACCACCAACACGACAGACACCAATTAGATTATGCATTTTCCAACATATTGTAACCAACTTTGAGGAACACTTTGTTTAGGTATTAGAAACTCGATTGAGGACCGGTTGCACCGTTGTAGGTTAAATGATTGAATGATGAAATGACCCATTGTTAATTTCAAACGTGCTGTGGTGCAATGCGTTTCCTTAGTTAATTAGATGTTTACCTTGGGTTTTGCTTAACGGTTGTTGGTGCAACCGGCCCTTAACAATGATTCTGTTGTCCACCCAGGTGAGGTGGTAACCCAAATGGCATTGGTTACTCACGTGCAAAAGAAACGCATCTGAAATGCATCTTAAATTGCGACGTGCATTTCAAAATATATTCTAAAATGTGTTCTAAATTAGCACTTTGGCAAATGCGTTTGAAAAATGCACTGGAATGCATTTTAAAAATACATTTCGAAACGAAATATTGGCTCAATCTAAACGCAATTATTTTGCATGTGGGTATATTATCGTTGACAGTACGATTTGGATATGAATTCAAATGATTTGGAAAACACATCCTCCCCTTGTCCACGTTACATTCCCACAAGTCAAATGGCTAAATTTTAGCAGTGTCGGTAAAGGAAATGGAATTCCTGGTAGTCGCTTTCAAAGGGTTGGCAGCAACCTGATGCATTCAGCTACAACGAATTCCGATTTGTCTTTACTTCTGGTAGAGATTGGAGGATTTCTCCATGGGCTTGGCAGCCGAGAAGCCACAAGTGGTCTCCTTGGCGGCACCAACCAGGAGATAGCGTCGTGGAGGGTTATTTATAGGCGCTTGCACAGGCACTTACAATGCACTCGAGGGTGCAAGCGACTTACCGTTGAGCATTCTGAGCGTGTCCGATGACGTGTTCTTCAGCGCCTCTTCGTACTGGATGCGCCTCTTCATTTCCTGTTCCAGCTGCTCTTGGAGTCTCCGACGGGCCTTCTTCTCCTTTTTAAGTCGCTTCTGGTACAGAACTGGAAAGATAAAGATTTATTCGTCAGAAACGTGTGACACATGTAAAAATATGACATGAAGGGTTCCAAGATCCCTAATTGCCATATTTTTTTTAGGAAAACATTTTCAGTCCTTGTTTCAGTTCAGTTCATTTTCAAATCTACACATCTAACCCAAATTTAAATATTATGATCACATGTGGTAACAATTGTTCAGTGACAAATTGAACAGAATTCAGGCTTCACGATAAAACCACTGATAAAACCAGTCCAATATCGTTGGATTTTTGCGAAACAAAAAAACAAGAAAAAACATTGACCATTCAAAAATTGCTAACACATTTTTGCTTCAAATTATTATTATATTTACCAAATGTCTTCAGTTATTTTTTTATAATTTACAAATGTTCCGATCATTTCGAAGAAGACAAGTAGCACCAAGAGTTCAATACTTTGTTATTTTGACCTACATTATTAAGTAAACAATATCCATTAGCGACATTATGAATTATTTGACAATGTCCTGATTGTTTCCAAAAAATTAAACGCTTTTAAAAGAAATCGTCATGCAACCTCCTACGCCCATCTTTGGAGGTTTCATGGAGCCCAAAAATCCCTTTTCGGAGGTCACCGAACGTTTCATTTTCAAGTTACACAATTCCATAGAAATAAACGGAGCAGTTTCAAACTCCAAAAAAACGACTCAGACCCTAGTAGACGACCAGTTCCACACGATAACAAATAAATTGAGCAATTATAACAAGCATCCGAAGCAAAAACGAGTAATTTTCGCAAGGTGGGCATCATCGGTCTCAGCCTTAAGATTTCGACAATTTCCAAATGGCAGCTGGCCGATCCCTCAACAAAAGGTGGCTCCGGCCGCCTCCACCATAATTGAAATTTATTAAAATCGAAGAGTGCACAGTCGTAAAACACGTTGAAAACGAAATTGCGCCATTTGCGGTTATCGTTTCCAAGAACAGACGCCAGGCGTCCGCGCCGCTGCTTTCGCACTTTCCGAAAACTGTGTCCATTCCTGGCTTCTAATAACTAATATCCGAGCGAAGCAATCCGATCAATTGCGCCATGCAATCGGATAAAAAAGCCGCCTCTTCAAGCCGTTATTGTTATTGTTGTTGCACTCCTAATGCAACTGCCAAATAAGGCCATTCATATTTCACCGTGAAATGTTCAATTTGCGCCTCAAACGTCACTTTGCATGCACTTAAGTGCGCGCGTATCTTAACTGCGCCAGTCGCAGTCAAAAGATGCTCCAAACAACAAATAAGTGCATCTCGATCCATAAATATATGCGGCTCTCGCACACACAGATGAACGTCTGGTAAACGAGGAGGCCGTAAAATGGACCGATTCAATTAGCATTGATTCGAGACGCAACGAAACATCCACTCGAGAACATGGTTCCTGACGCACCAGACGCGGAACTAGTTTGGGAACGTAGAAAGGTTGTGAAACGAGTTTACGAACGCTAATAACTCGTTCAGACCAAGCTAACGAAACGCGGTAGAATTTGATGGTCTGAACTAACACAAGAGAAACGGAACTAGTTTACAACACGGGATGTCATCCCGTGTTCTGCCAACACGTTTCGTTTGGGAAACGC
>JAQIXS010004979.1:0-13679 GCA_034700785.1 Rossiulus vilnensis
GAAATTAGTCTTCGAAAATATCAAGGAGTGCTCAAACGCAAAGTGAGAACGGGTAGTTTTCATTTTGCCCGCAACAGTCATATTCATTCTATGTTTACTAACCTAAACCTAATATGGATTCCAGCAAAAAAACCAACAGTGGAAGCGCGCACCAACTGAATCCTGCCATGTTGCCCTACTGTCTTCTGTGTTTAAATTAATCTTTGATTTTATGACCCAAAAGTGAGACTATTTATACCTTCATAACTCACGATGTCAGTATTAGCTCATGATTTTTGGTTCACTATCTTTTTTATTTACACCTGATTTCATTTTTATCACAGGTTGTCTCGTGACATTGAATTCTGCTTGCTAACAAATAAAAAAATCAAAACTACCACCATTACGATACTGTAATGTTCTTGCACAGATTATTGTAATCCATGATATGCTCGATGTATATTTTTATCGCATTGTTTACTCACTATTAAAGTGGTTTAGTATGCTTTCACGTCATGATTTTCAAAACCAATTACACAGCTGCTCGGTTTTATAACCTGGTTGCATACAACACCTGTTCATTTAATTTAAAGGTTATTCTAAATGACGTGATGTCCAATATATTTTTATTGCTATGATAATTGTTAGGTTATGCTGTCCATTGCTATAACTGTTTATATTTCTGCGACGCTTTAAGGTCGATGTATTTTTGTCTTGGATGGTCAGCATTAACATCAGATAAGGATGGTGAAAATTTGGTAGCTTGGACAGTCGATGCCACTGTGGTTTCACTGCAAAAGTCTAGGTACTGCAGAGGACCTTGGACTGGTTCGGCACAGGTGGCAAATTCCGCTGATGAAGGATGCTCATTCAACCAATCTTGGAACCACTTTAGAGAGCAGTTGCAATAAAATGGATTTTCTAAGGATTTAAAAAAAAGGAAAAATACTTCACTACAACATTTTTTTTTCCACAGAATTATAGATATAAATACAATAGTTATAGCATCAATTATTATCACATTTATAATAAATATGAAGGAAGCCACATTTATACTATTTATAGTACTGTTCTAACAATTATACGGCAATAAGGGCTGTAGAAAACGTAATTTCATTCTAGGATATCAGTTTGACATAGCTCATTTTGTAGGTAATTTAAAACTGATAAACAAGCTTCACCTCACCAATAAAGTAAAAACTTGTCCTAGCGATAAAATATTGCCTCAATTTATGTTAATTAAAAATGTTGTTTTTAAACTAGAAGCCTGAAGCTGACATTCAGCAATGATGTTTGCTAAGTATGAAAAGTTCACTTTATCGGCCAGACACCTGGACTTACCAGCAAAACTGTGTTTTGGGGGATATAGTCCATCCAATGTTCCATTTTCCATCATTACTATTTGGTTGTACTCAAAGTTCATATCCTGAATAGAATACATTCCCTTGAACGCATCTTTGCTAACGGAACTGATGCGATTATGGTTCAAATAAAGCTGAATTATCATGTCGGCATCCCCGAAACCGGTAATGCTGGTTATAGAATTGGAAGTCAAATACAGCGATTGCATTGCACGTAGACCTTGGAAGGAATCTGGAGTTATTTCATTTATATGGTTATTCATTATTTCGATCAGCTGCAGATTTGTGCAGTTGGCAAATCCACCAGGAGTTAGGCTGGTGATTGAGTTATCGTCTAATCTTAAGCCATTGACTAGCTTCGAGCACATGTAACCGAAGAGGCGATAGGGTACTGCGGATAGACCACATTTGTTGAACATCAGGCCAACTACATTGTAGCCGGCAAAAAAATTGTCGTCGAACAGTGAAGCGTCACAGTCCGTAAAATGAACGTCCATCTTAGCGCCTTGCCAAGTCTTGTTGTAATTAAACAAATAACTCTGAACGCAGTCTACTTCTGCTTCACTGTTGATACTGGGACACTGGATGCATCGGGTGCCGCTAGTGACACCACAATCGCTGCAACAGTCGAGTGCGGCCAAACCAGCCAGTTGTAACGCCAGCAAGATGGCGAATATTTGCTTAAGATTGAATAGAAGACGTATTTTCTTAAAAATAGACACCGATTTTTGCCCACAGTGCAAAAAAAATGAATGGCAGAGTTTTGCTTCAAATACATGTACTTATTACAATTGCTAAATTTGTTTTGGGCATGAAGTATTTTTTATAATTTGAAAATGTCTCGTTAATTTTTTAAAAATTAAATAAACATATTGAAAAGATTCAGCATGCAATTTCCGAATAAGGAATTTTTCCCACAATGAAACCTCCGAAGAATGGCATCGCTCATCGGTGGTTACATAACGGAATTTTCCCATGTTTATTTAAAATTATATTATTTTAAGTTATGCTAAGTATATATCAGACCCTAGTGGACGACCAATTCATTATTGTAAAAAAAGGAATTCTGCATTAACATTAAGTATTTGAAGCAAAAACGTGTGACTTAGTTTTTTGCATGGTGGGCATCCTTTTGGGTCGAACGTAATAGTGTACTGCGACCTTTACTAATAGTGGACACAAACAGACTAACCTGCACTAAAAGTGTGCTCCAGCGAGATCCTGTCATCTTGAGTGTGCGTCTTCTTTGCAGCCCCATTGGTGTGTAATTTGAATTTATATTATATGTATTTATACAAAACCGAGACAGCAACATGTGATGTCAATTCCGTTATCTCCGGATTTTATATTTATTTATCTTATAGTTATGCATTATTACCCGACATGTCATCCCGCTTAGTGGATTAGTTATTGTTCTATTCTGCGAATGTTTATCTAATTTATTTTTCATAATTCAATTGTTTTATGTACTACCGGTATATATCTGTTGCAATTCGAAGAAACTAATGTTAAGATTACTTTCTATTTAATCATTTGATAAAAAGGACAATATTCCTGGCACTTCAAACCACTGAGAGATTAAAAGGTAAAAAATGTATGAAACAATTGAATCTTTGATTATGATGAATTAAATTGACGTTTGTTTACGATCAAGGACGATTCCCCAGGGGAGGCTAAATATATTTAAATTATTAAAAAGTCTGTATTGTTATAGAATATATGTTCTAACGCGTTAAACAAACATATAGGGTATTAACGATAATTCATCAATATATGTTGAAATTACATCTTCCCAAAAGTTGTGAACTGACTGGAAATATTTGAAATTGTGGGCATTTACAAGTATCTATGCTGATTGATGTCAAGACGATTTGTTTGTCCAAATAAAAAATTAAGGATGATATAAATTATACTGTCATGTTTAAATCCGTTACATTTGTATATTAAAATGTTTTCACTATGGCGGCAAGAATTTCTAAATTGAAAATGGTTAGACTACATTTATTACTACGGGCAAATGCATGTATAACATTTTCTTAATATATATATTTTTTTCAATGGAAGAATTTTAAAAAATATACTTAAGATCCGAGGAACTGAAATACATTGTACACGTGAATGCGCGTGTTCATCTTTTAATGCCGAGTAAACCCGTTTGTCAAATCGAATAACTTTAGAATAAAAATAAACACACAAAAATAAAATATAAAGCAATATGCGACTTCAACACTGTTCATGTGCATACGTATTATATCCTCATAAGCATCATTTAAAGCTCAATCATATCGTCAGCTATGCCAATGTATACAAGTTGGTTTTTCCACCAGAATTTTTTTTAAAATCCGCATTACCATCAATTCTCGATGTTGATTAAAGGAGGAGGATTTTAGTAGAGCAGTTGGTTCGGCCCCTCAATGCTATTCCAAGACAATCCATCAGATCCGAAAGCCACCCATTGTAGCTCTCTGGTGGCTGGCAAAACAACGTTGGGATTGGCTGAGCTCGATACCTGCTGCAAAGCGAAACCATCCTGGTAGTCACCAAACTCAATCTGTTCGGCTTTTAGACCATCACTAATGTGATCCACATTAACACCTTCCAGGTGGGTACGGATGGAACTATAGTAACCGGAAGCGTCGCTAAGCCTCCTCCTCATGCTCGTGGCGTAAACCCCTGGCTCCAGGTAAAGATACGACTGAGGACTGGTGTAATCGTAGTTGCCAGAGCGAAAGATCTGTCTGGGACTTCCCTCGTTGGGCTCCACGTACATTGCGCACGACGTTACCGCTGGCCTGGGCAGTGGCCTCGGCCTGGGTGTGCACAGTTCAATTTTCAACTTTTTCTTCCTGTTCCGCCTGCGGAGCACACTTCGACAGTAGGCGAACAGCGCCACAAACACCAGAGCCAGCAAGACACCGCTGAGGCAGGCGAAAATCATCAGCCAGAGTTGGTTGACTCTGGAATCGCCGGAAGTGCCATTGTCTGGAACTGGGGCGGCGTTGGCGCTGACCATGCAGTTCTGCTCGCAGGAGAGCTCCAAGACAAACTGCTCCAGGTTGGCCTCCACCACGCAGATGAGCAGCTGGTGGCCTGGGTCGTCATAATCCATGATCTGGTAGACGGTCGTGTTGGCCAGCACCACAATGTGAACTCCGGAGGACATCGTGACGAAGGTGACGTTGATGAGGCTTTGGGTGCAAGAATCTGCGTCGGCTGCCACGTACATGATCATCACCTTCTCCAGGCTGGAGGACCAGGTCACCTGCATGGATGGCGTCACTACGATGTCCGAAACCACGGTGCTCTCTGTGGTGGTCATTATTGGCTCTGGTGAGGTCTGGTGGGCAATGGTTGTCGCTGGTAAACCAGTAGTTGTGGACGAAGGACCTGTGATTGTAGACCATGATTCTGTAGTAATAGATGGCAATTCTGAATTAGCTGTTGTTTTCGGTTCTGTGTTAGTAAAGTGTGATTCGGTTGCTGTAGATCGTAATTCTGTAGTTGTTGAAGGGAGTCCTTGTGTGGTAGTTGTAGAGGATAATTCTGCAGTGTTAGATGACACTTCTGTTGTTATAGATGATGACTCACTAGTAGTATAGGGTAATTCTGCAGTTGTAGATGAAACTTCCGTAATTATAGACGAGGACTCTGATGCTATGGATGATAATTCGGTGGTTGTAGCTGGCGGTTGAGTGCTTATTGATGTGAATCGTGTAGTTGCTGATGATTCTTCTGCCGTTGAAGATGACGATTCTGTGATTGTTGACCGCACTATTGTAGTGGTAGATGATAAACCTGCATTAGTAAATGGTAATTCAGTGCTGTCAGATGTCCATTCTGTAGCTGTTGATGATGATCCTGCAGTTGTAAATGATAATTCTGTTGTTGGAGATAATAAATCAGCAGTTGTAAATGGCATCATCGTTGTCGTGTATAATGACGATTCAGTTGCAGGGGATGAAGATCTATCAGTTGTAATTAGCGATGCCTTGCTTGTAGTTAGCAAATCAGTGGTGGTGAATAAAGATTCTGTAGTTGTAGATGGCCTTCCTGTAGTTGAGAAGGGTAGTACTGTAGTTGGTATCGTTGATCCTGAAATTGATGTTGATTTACTATTTGTAGTTGACGAATATATGATTGTAGGCTGGAATTCTGTTGTAAAAGGACTTGGTTGGGTGATTGTAGGCTGGGATTCTGTCATTGTGGAGGACGATCCTAAAGTAGATGTCATTTCTTCTGTTGTTGTGGAAAGTATTTCAGTGGCTCCGGTTGACGGCTCAGTGGGTGATGTTAGCTCCAACGTCATCGGTGATGTCCATCCTGTGGTGGTATGACTTCTTGTGGTTGTAGGCTGCGACTCTGTACTGAGGATTTCGGTGGCTGTTGGCGATACTTGCGTGGTTGGAAGTGGAGAGACTGTGGTGGTCGATGTTTTTTGTGTGGTGGTTAACGATTCCTCAGTGGTATCCGTTGGGGAATCATTTGTTGTAGGTTGTGTTATGGTAGTTATCGGTGCCATAGTAGTTGATAAGGGCGTTTCTGTAGTAGATTCAGTTTCTGTGTCTGATGTTGTCGATTGTAATGTAGTTGTTGACGTACTGCTAATGATAAGTGGAGTTGCTGATGTCGGGACTAGTGGTGGTACGCTGGAAGGGCTAGGACAGAACTCTGTATACTGCAATGGCCCTTTCACAGGTTGATCACAAGTGGCGAATTCATTACTTGAAGGATGTTCATTCAGCCAATCCTGAAACCATTTTAACGAGCAGTTACAGTAGAATGGGTTTTCTAAGGAGTAAACAAAATACAGTTTGCTTAATAGACTTAATTTATTTAGAATACTTGGCTGTCTTTAAAGCAAAGCTAATCAAGTTGAAGATAATAAGCGGATAAAATCATACTGATGATGCAACATAAAACTGAGAGGATGATTGTTTTATTAAAAACATTTTTACTGTAATTGATTGCGTAGAACGTTTTTGCTAAAATCATTGCGTCAAATGAAGTAAGGTATTTTACTATTGTGCAGAGTTTCAATTGATTTAAAGGATGCGTATTTGAAATTTTTGGAAGGAATGGCTTTTAATCTATTGCATTTAATGGAAATTTACGCATAGGGAATTTCCTAGATAATTTACACTATATTGCAGTCTGTTTAGCGAATTTACATGGATGTCGAGTTTATGCCGATCCAAAAGGATGTTTACCATGCAAAAAAATGTATTCACAAGTTTTTGTTATAAATGCTTATCATAATATTTTGATGTATTTATCCCGCTTTGAACTGGTTACTCACTAGGGTCTGAGTTATTTTAAATAAATGGAAATTGTTGCGTTTATTTATGCAATATTTAATACATTTTTAAAAACCTGAATGCACCTCCGCTAACAAGTTGAGCATCTTAGGTTACTACACGGTTTTTTGTCATTTTATTGTATAAATCAAACTGTAGTGAGCAGCCAGTTCTACTCAGGAAAAAAATTAATTTTGAAATTAAATTTGAAATTTGCTAAGTATGAAAAGTTCACTTTATCGGCCAGGCACCTGGACTTACCAGCAAAACTGTGTTTTGTGGGATTTAATCCATCCAATGTTCCGTTTTCCATCATTACTATTTGGTTGTACTCCAAGTTCATATCCTCAATAGAATACATTCCCTTGAACGCATCTCTGCTAACGGAATTGATGCGATTATGGTTCAAATAAAGCTGAATTATCATGTCGGCATCCCCGAAACCGGTAATGCTGGTTATAGAATTGGAAGTCAAATACAGCGATTGCATTGCACGTAGACCTTGGAAGGAATCTGGAGTTATTTCATTTATATGGTTATTCATTATTTCGATCAGCTGCAGATTTGTGCAGTTGGCAAATCCACCAGGAGTTAGGCTGGTGATTGAGTTATCGTCTAATCTTAAGCCATTGACTAGCTTCGAGCACATGTAACCGAAGAGGCGATAGGGTACTGCGGATAGACCACATTTGTTGAACATCAGGCCAACTACATTGTAGCCGGCAAAAAAATTGTCGTCGAACAGTGAAGCGTCACAGTCCGTAAAATGAACGTCCATCTTAGCGCCTTGCCAAGTCTTGTTGCAATTAAACAAATAACTCTGAACGCAGTCTACTTCTGCTTCACTGTTGATACTGGGACACTGGATGCATCGGGTGTAGCTAGTGACACCACAATCGCTGCAACAATCGCCTGCAGCTAAACTAGCCATTTGTAAAGCCAGCAAGATGGCGAATACTTGGTTAAGATTGACTCGAAGACATTTGCTCTGAAAATAATGAACAATAAAGTGTTTATGCAGCATTGAAAACGAATCTTAATAAATCAGTTCATGATCATGCATGTAGCTTTTGCATGCCTGCAACTGGGGCAGGATTAAAGCTTTCCTAGGCCTAAGAGACTTTTTCAAAGTCTTCGTAATAATAATTCATAATTATTGAGAATAACTAGAACAAATTAAGGATTTTAAGGAATAAAAGGGAACGCTTAGAAAACAGTTATTGAAAAACAGACCAGTAATGCAATAATTGACATCACTTTGTAGACCCACATTTATAGCACTGTCTCAGCGACATGGTGTATGCAGTGTTTCGCATAAGTGTTTACTACATGTTTAAAAATGTTAAATTTTGTTTATCTTTCAAGATACTCCAACAAATCTTTGTTAAGTGACACACCACATTTTTCGAAAACGTTGACCGTTGAAAAAATACATGTAACTGGTTTTGTACCCCTTAAAAGAAGCAAACACTGCATGTCTTTAAGCAACGTAAGGTGGCATGCATGCTACTTGCTGAAAGAAAATTACTAAATAAAATACGGCGAAATCTGTCAACATATTTTTCATATACCACATACAATATGCGTATGACAAACTTTGAATTGAACCTTATTCTACAATTATGTGATTAAAGGTAAACTCATATGCTAAATATGTTGTAAAATGCTAATATTTAAAAGAAAATTTGTTATTATGATCTAAAATCTGTGTCAAATTCATACACAAGAACCAATAACGAAAAGTGAATTGTACTTTAAGTTAGATACATCTCAATTGAGTAATAAACTAGTGTAGCTTGCCATGTTAGTAAATTTGGAGACATTATTTCTTAATTTAGAAATCCTTGAGCTAATTATTTCTCACTTTGTATTAATACTTAATAAAGCTAATAAATTGAGTGCAGAACTGATTCAGTAGACAACTTATAAATAACACATTGTACAGTCTGTTTAATGCTAGTAAAATGTCTTAATGTTCAAATTATTATGCATATATTTGACAAATGGACGGCAGAATATCTTGCTTAAAATTTTATTTTCACAAACAAACATACATGAATAATTCTCCATATACTATTATCTAGGAAAACTTTGATGAAATTTACTTACATTTTTAAAGATTTTTTCGTGGTTAATTCCCATTGCATAGATGAATTTTGCAATACGTTCCATTATATTGCTTAGCAGGTGTACTTCGAAATGATATAAGGTATTTTATCAAAATATAAACTGAGGATTGCGTTAGTTTTAACTGAACAGTAGCTGAATTTCATATTCATTATATCCTAATTCCCCATATGGACGAAATGGTGGTTCAGTTAAAGCCTAATTTGTTATCTAATCTCTAAATTTGTCCCCTCGTAACCTTGAATTGCGGGCAATTTAGGGAATCGGCTGCTTTTTTAATTAATTTCTCGACTTCGCTTGCATTAGTCTGGATTGCCTGTTATTTCATGCATTACATAATGTAAAGGATGATAAAAATTCATTTTTGATATATTGCACCATATGGGTAACTAAGGTCTATCGATACTAGGGCTAATAACACCACTGAAGATTAAAGTATTATTTTAATGAGCTAATTTCGTATTGGTTGCTGATTGAATGCTTTTTAAAGACACTTTCAGACCCTATAGTGGACGACAAATTCAACACTAAGGAAAGAAAACTTTAGCAATTATAATAGGTATTTGAAGCCAAAATGTGTGGTTAATTTTTACATGGTGGCCATCCTTTTGTGTAAAGCTTAAGTTGATGTTGAAGGCAAGTTTTTCTATGCGCTCCTTGATCTCCAAAACGTTTTCCAGTGTTACTATGATTTCTTAATTAAAATGTCAGCTCTCCTATGTAGCAATACTTTTTGTCCAGCCTTTATTTGATCATGAAAATCTTATGTTCTGTATTTAGATAGGTTATTAGTTAAGGCGAAGTCTAAAAATGCGAATATCGTTATCTGGATGTGATATCAATTTTAATAAAAAAGGAGCGCTAGCAAACCGTATCAATCAAAGCTAATGATGCTTGACTTGGAAAACATAATTATTGGTGTATTTTCAAGCTGAAGTACTTCGCGGCAAATTTTTAATTACAATTTATCAGGGCATGTATAATTTCAGCAGAACCCATGGTTTCTTTAGGAGACTTATTTTATGATTTGAATGGCTGCAAGATCTGGTTTGTACTCTTAACTGTGTTCATTTCAAATACAATATAGTATAGTATCATTTACTTTTATCAGCCATACAACAGTTGGTTACTGATAACAGAAAGTTAAATAAGCTTACTAGTATCCTGCTGACGTTACTTAAAACGTGTATTTTATCAGTACAGCTCAATGGGCATTGGTTAGAAACTCATGCAAGTTCCAGTATAACAAACAGTATTTAATCAAGATATGCTTGTGAAATTAGTGTTCCTTTAAAAATCAATTTCACGCAACAATTGCAAAACGAGGAAAATAAATAACGATGTGCAAAACGGTTTGATTTAATTAAAAAGTATTATGAAATAGAATATGAATATAAACGAAATGTGTGAGGTTATAATCTAATTTTCTTTTGCAAAGTATTCCTTTAAAATTTTAAAAAAATGTTTTGTAAGAACGCAGTTAGAGTTTAAGAAAGAATTTAGTGTTGGAGTCAGGATATCGCACATTTAAGAATACTTTATCGCGAAATATAAAATTACAGTGGATAACGATACACAATATACAGTATGTTTTGAGAATACATGAACAGTTTGAAAAATATTACTTATAAATTGATGACAAAACGAATTAAATAGATGCATTTATTTCATACCAATAATAATTCTTTGTTCATACGCCCGTGTGCCTATTGATGTTTTATTTGAACATAAGAGGTGTATCATTTTTTGTTAACTTTTAAAAACGTTGCTCTGAACATGCTAATAAAATTTAATTAATTACATGTCTTTATTCACTTGTCAGATTTTGGGGGAAAAGATAGTAATATTTCACATTATTAGTCTTTCCCATTTTCTTTATCGATTTAGGAATTTTTTTCAATTACCAACAATAAGATGGCTCAAGTAAAATGGTCAGTGCGTTTAGAAGGTTACTCAAATACTAGCTGTCAGAACCGTGATGTCCTATACCATGCAAGTGCGCCAGTAGCTGATTTGTATCGTATTGTACGGTACAAATGCTGAAATTAGTTACCAGTGACAATAAAAATGACGATTATTGATGCATGAAAGAGTTATTATTAATGATTTTATTTGCGAAACATATTTCAATGATTACGCTAAAGTCGTTGATCTACTTGATAAAATGGCGTCTCACTTAATTCACCTGAAAAATGCGTGTTGCAGTCGATGTTTTTCAAAAATCGAAAGCAATGCTCTTTGAATATTCTTTCTGTTTATCCAGTCTGTATTTCCTTTCTCTGGGATCCTGCATGATTACTCGCTCTGCGTTTGTGTAAAATTCAGCTAATTTGTCCATGTCATAGAAACTGTCTTGGCCTTCGACAGGACAGAAGATCGCGAGTTCAAATGGCATTGGAAATGGGGATTCGCAGGTGGCATCACTGTCAAATATAAGGTTGCGATCGAGCATCCAAATGTGCAACCATTCCAAATAGCAGTCGCACAGGAATGGATTGTCTGAAATTATCCAGAAAAACCACACTTGCTTAAGGAAACTGAGCAGCAATGAGATTGTCTTATGCATAAAATCAAATACCATCCATATATGGCTTTAGCTAATAAAGTAACATAACACATTTTCTATGTGGGCCTATATGCAGTCATATGAGGTTTTATCTAAAGTTGGTATTATGATTATGTCAAAAAATGGCCATATGTGGACCTATGCATGGGCATTTAAGGCTCGCACATGGCCGGTTGTGATAATTTTAACCCCATATATTGGCATATCAAACGTTTATACTCATGTTGGAAAAGAAAGACAAATAAGTGACTTCAGAGGAGTGACAGTGCGGAGAATGCGTAATGTTTTTTTTTCCAATTGTATTTCCTTTTGTACAACTTACGGGGCGTTTTAAAATTATAAAAATTAACGCAGGATCTAGTGGACAACCGATTCTTTACATGGAAAAATAAATTTAGCAATTGTAATGAGTATACGAAGCCAAAAAGTGCGAGTAATTTTTTCCATGGTGAGTCAAATAAGATCACTCTACTGCAGTTTGCATTACTTAAGGATTAACGGTGTAGATATTTCACTGAGCTCATACTTACTGCCCAAATAGAGCTTCAGAAGGGAAGGCTGCTTCTCGTCGGACCACGTTCCGTTTTCCAGCACCCGGATGTTGTTCTGGCTAAGGAACAGCCTGATCAGGCTGGGCAGGTAGCCAAAGGAACTCTTGGCCACCGTCTTAATCTCGTTGCCATACAAGCGCAGCTCCACCAAGTCCAGCAGCTCATCGAAGGCGTTCTCTGGCAGGTCCGCGATGTTGTTCAGGTGCAGGAACAATTTTTGCAAGTGAGTGAAAGGTCGGAAGACGTTGACGTCGATCAGGCTGGTCAGAGCGTTGTCGGACAGTATGAAGATCTTCAGGCTGTCTAGGAAGGGTAGGTTCTTAAAGTGGGTGGCCCTGACTTCAGGGATGGCGTTGAAAGCCAGGTTGAGGACCTCGAGGGAGGAGTCGACGTTCTCCAGAAAGGCTTGAGGGAACTGCGTCAGGTCGTCGTGCAACAGCGCAAGGGACCTGATGGGGTAGCCTTTCAGTAGGTCGCTGGGAAGGTCGCTGATGACGCTGTGCTCCAGTTGCAGGTTGATCTGAACACCGTCGGTGGAGGCGAGGATGTCCAACTCATTGACCAGTTCGGCCACGTTGCTGCCATCAATCCCAAAGCACGTGAGGGCTACTACATTCTGGTCAACCTGCTCGTCCCAACAAGTGTAGGGCGACTGGCCACGTGACAAACACACCAGGCACATCAACGCAGTTATCACGGTGAACTTGTCCATTCTGGAAGTATAAGACAGCGCAGAAGCTACGCACTCGTTAAAATGTGTGTAAAGTAATTGAAGGGGCGAAACCATAACTTACCAAGCCCCAAAAAAAACTTTTAGGAGAGGGAAAAGGTTGAATAGCTTTGTGGAAGATTTGGATAGCACTAATCTGATTTCGTTTAAAAACGACTACAAGTTCAGGCGTTGTGCAGCATTGACGTTTAGTTACGTATACATAATCGAGAACTTTGTGAAACAATTGTTTTTGTAGCCACAAGTATTGCATCTACAATAAACGTTCAAAACACTCTTTTCTATTGTGGCAAGTAGGACAGCAGCGCATTGATGTCTTTCTTTCCGTCACTTTGACGTCCATGTTTTAAAACTCACTTCTGAAACGTTTTGTTTTTTTCTGAACACTTTTATTCATGTCCACCTTTAGTTATTAATACATTGGGGCTTGATCTAAACAAGCATATACAGCTTTTAAACAAGTTGATGTGATGAAGAAATCATATCGTTTAATTTCAAGATATTTTTACACCAAAACGAGTGTGGGTCAGGTCCTTGTAGTAATTAAATTAATAAAGCTTACCTGGTTGATGGTGTGTTCATTACAACATCGCAAACTGCGTGGTGCCAAATATAGAATGTTATCTTTACTTCATATTTTCCGATTAGAATTATCTTGTTTTATCCGAATTACGGTTGATTAGTCCATCTTACTGTACAAAGATAACTACAGTATGTATGATAAAAGCCCGCGAAGCCAAATATCAGTGGAATTTTTTCTGACGAACAATTGTTTTTTTAAATAATTAATGAACATTTACAAATGCATTTATTACCCCAGAAATATCGTGTTCCATAAAGGCAAGAATAACCAATATTTAATATGTATGCCTTAATTAATTAGTTGAAATAGTTAAGTATAATCTCTGTTTATAATACCCAAAAAATTAATATAAAAATTAAGATATTACATTACGTTCAAGATAAGGGAAATGGGCTTTCGAAAAACTAATGTTGCACAATGTATTTGTTAATTTATTTAGACTTTCTCGAAACAGGTTTTCCGGAATATAGCACGTTTCAAAATTTAAA
>JAQIXS010004980.1:0-13678 GCA_034700785.1 Rossiulus vilnensis
GGACACTATGTTTGTGAAAACAAGTTTCTGGAAACACTCATCTGAAAACATTGTTTGTCCAAACATGTTTCTTGAAACATGTTTGTGAAGCATGTTTGTAGTTGTGGACGACGCTTAATGGGATGATAGGTTTCACAATCTTCAGGCGTTCTATAGTGAGTCAAAACTTCGCTTATAATTTATGTTCCGTTCGAGCGATATTGCCAATTAAGTCCTAATTGTCTTAAATAATCTATGAGACCCCGATCTCTAAAACGACTGAGAACGCAAAAACTGTGTCTTGCAAGGCATTTTTCTCTGCAGTATCCTCTGACAAGTATCAGTGTTTCTTACTAGTGTAATATGCTCGTTTATGTCACAGTTAATGCTAAGCAGTTTAGCAAAAAAATACCTGCGAAATATAGCATAACCGAGTCGTTCATTATCTCAAGATTCATACACTCGAGTTTTTATAACATTTAATTCAAAATAAGAACAAGAAAAAAAAGCTTGCGCCCTTACTAAACAAAATAATAGCAAGCTTGATACATGCCACACTACGTCATATTCGAAACCTTCAAGGTAGTATTAAATTTATTTGTTAAATTATGTGTCTCAGAAAGCTATAAAAGAATAAGACAAGTAGGAATTTTCCAACAATACTTCTAGATTTTAAATTGTAGGATATACTACGAATCACGTTTATATCCTACTTATAACCTTGTATTATTTTACTATATTTACTTTAGCGTGCAAGTCGGTCTTTTTCTTCCATTTTCGTTAACTAGATTTGCCCATTACAATTATTTTTTTCTCTCGAAACTTTTGTCTTATTCCACATAGTTGGTTACAGGTTACGAAATAAAATAGCTTGAGGTCAATACTTTTACACGAACACCAGTATGTATCTGCGTGACGCCTGAGTTTTAAATAAATGATCGCCATGTGCCAAATTATAGCATGTTTCTTTTTTCTGCAAAAATAATGACGCATTTGCATTTTCGCAAATGTTTCCGGTTATAAATTACATAGTAAGGGTGCGGATTGCAAAGCGCGACTCGCCCTAACCTGCATCATATTTGTAGATACACACATTTTGGTGTATTTTGGCAAATTATGAGTTTTTATCATAATATATTCTACGTTGAAGATTATTGGCAATTTTCAGAATTGTGTAAGCTTACCTATGCTCTTGCAATATAGCTAAATTAATCCGCAAATTTGATAATAGTTAAATTATTAAAATGAAAGCCGCTTCACATTGCAACAAATCCACCAGTCTTCTTTTGATTTTTTCATGACATAGCAGAATACCGTTTGTTATTGTAGATTGCACGATTAACTTTTAAGATGTCCTTGAACAATAAGGGATTTAGGGAGGATGTTGCGTTGATTGACGTCTGCAACATGTAACTTTTAATGCGCAGGCATTACCAATTTGCGAGAAGGATCCGATGCTAAGAAGGCATTTGATGTCTACTCTGTCAAGTTCTTTAAATCCTTCATGGGGCACTTGCCCATTATTTTGTTGGTTGGAATTCACGACAACTTATATTTGATGACAGCCATCACAGCCGGCTCCATGGACTTTTGGGCCTACTTGAAGCAATCTATTTGCTAAAGTGATTGGCTCCAAAATGTACTTTCCACTTTAGAGGCTCCATATCGGTGGCAAGGCTTTCGCTTGATGTGGAGATTTAAATTTCAATGGTATTTGGTTTTTGTTGAAAATTATTACTGTAGCAATAATTGTGATGATAGACAATACAATGATCCACTGAACAAGCTCGCATATTAGCAGTCTTTAAAATGTTTCGTTTTATGCAAAAGTGCCTTAGTTAACTGAAGTTATCAAAGGAGGCATTTTAAGAAATCTTTGTCTAAAACGTCTTCTGACTCCTAACGTGTTAACGTTTGTAAACCCAAATCTTTTCATCCCCCGACACTTATCTTTCTTGAAGTCTGATAAATGTCAATTCTTAGAACTGGTGATGTTGCTTTTATCGATTTTCTTATGCTCAAAAGGGTTGCGTTCATGCTAAGCAAAAACGTATGCCCTCGGTGTGATCGGCAAAACAACTTGATGGTATTGCTTAACCTAAGCTATGTTAATCTGAGGCAAGCTTTTCTCAACAAAAATACTTATCTCAGTTTCGATTAATATTTTTGGTGCGTACTAATATTGATTATTAAAATTGTCAAACCGTTTCGTTCAGATTTAGAAGTTAATAATAAAAGATTAGATGTCAAATCGCTAATTGCATTGCCTCGTCCTGCTGTTATCATTTGTAAAGCTTTAATATCTCAAAACCTACCGTCAAGAACATAGTAATATTATCTCAAGCTTTCAAACTTCGTTTTAAATTCCATTAAAATGTATGCACTTAAATTACTCTTTCAAATTAACCTGTTTCGGTCTGTCGCACCATGAAAGCCTCGTCGAAGATCTGACGTTTGCGTCAATGCTAATCTAATTGAGCGATATTTTCACTTAAAGATGGGACTCGTACAGTAGGCCTACATGTATGTACATTTGAGTGCTTAATTCCGCTTTCAGTCGGAATATTGTAGTTTCAGCACGTCATTTTAACCGGTCTCTTATACTTACGGCAGCACTTCAGCGTTTAAAAAAAAATGAAATGCTTGTCTAAAAATCTGCAAGGCGACTTCAATATTTAATCAAAATTGACTGACATTTGCACGACGGAAGTAGTTGTCCCATGTCACAAAAATTCACTGTGATTTCAACCCAGACGCCATTTGTCATTCAACTTATGGATGCACATAAATATTAATTTAAGCTTGTAATCGATTTAAAACATAACTTAATGTAGAGTAGAGGTTTCGTACTAGAGCCTATATCAGTTTCAATTATAATGACCAGTACATTGCCCTCGACCACTTAATTATCTTTCATTTAGAATAGAATTTATGAACATTGTTAAGAATGTCATAAGGTGGTTGTACTTAAATACCGGAGATCATAAAATGTCCAAGGAAAGCAGCGTGTTAAATTTATCTCTTAAAAATATCACCCTTTACACATCTTTCTACGTTCTATTATCAACAACCACCTTACAATTCCGACTTAAAATTGCTAGAATAGAAACTTTCTGTTGCTATCTTGAAGTGTGTGACACTAGGTTCATGTGTATCTGATTCAAATATTGACTTCCATATCACTTTGACGGGCGATTAATTAATTATTTCTAAATTTTAACTCTTGCAATTACCAAGAGGATAATTCATAACATTGTGTTCAAACAGTTCTAGGTTCCGCTTAAGCAGGACGAATTTTTGTTTGTCTGGGAAGGGTAGAATCTGAATGCATGATTGAACATGAAGGCATCAATGTATCTCTTGCATAAAATCGAGATATTTCATTTGAACAGTAACAACGTTTTTAAATTTAAATGAAAGGAAAACGTTGTGGAGAAAAGAAAAGAATGATTTCCAGGAATCGATTATAGGGTTAAGCAAGGTAAATTGAAATCTTGATTTCTTATTTCACCAACGAAAAAGGCACTTCTTCGCATTTGAGGGACCCATCGCAATTCTCCTTCTCTCACTGGCCATAAATCAGAACTCCCAAGACACCCTGAAGACATTTGTGCGAAACCACATTTATCAGTCTAATCCACGCTTGGAAATCGTGCCCCAAGCAGGTACAACCGCGCTCTAAAGGATACTTGGTTAGGAAATGGACTAACAAGGCAGGGACATCCATATATGCCAAGGCGTTGGAAGTCTAGATCTGTAGCCTCACGTGTATGATTTTAGCAAATGATACGTGTAGGTGTGTGATTAGGGAGGGGTTGCTATCCTGGATAGTGGAGACATAAACCTGTAGACGTCTATGGAACCATGTCCCATCGTTGGCCAATGGAATGTCTTTTCTCTTTTCCTCCTTCTCAAACTAGCGATCCCTCATTGAGATCTTGAGATCGTTGAGATGTAACGCATGGTAAAGTGCACACGTATTTCAGATAACACTAATAATGGAGTCATTTCCAAATTTATGCTCACACTCGGAGATCTTGCTCGGAAAGAACATTTTCCTTCGAACGCGCTTAATAGGGCTTGGAGGAAAGTTGCACTTGGTTTTATAATATGCATTCACGCTTCAATTCAAAGACCATACAAACTGTTAATTTTTTTGTATAACAAATTACTGCTGTTTGGGAGCATTAATTGTTTGTACAGAGCGTGATTGCTTTACGTATTCATTGAAGTGAAGGGCGATGAGATTTGTTTCGTTAAATACTGATTAATGACATTTGCGTTTCTGAGGAGTTTATACTGATAAACTTTAAGGCGTCTTTTGCCTTCCTGAAATAACGAAATGTGATGAATCATGTTCCGATGCATGTTTTATTTAACTCCAGTGTTCTTCTTTACTCTCGTGATTTCCGCTTATCTCGTTTTGTTTTGTTAATTAGTCTACGAAAATTAGTTTTGCTATAATCACGTGAAGAAGCTTATCTACGGATAATTAGATTCCCCATAAAGCACTTATAGACCTTGGATTCAAGGTCTTGTTTTCATTACGTCTAGTCCTTCAGAAGACCATGTAAATACCCAATTTTTGTCCTTCAAATTGTTTGCTATTTTAACCATACTGTGTTACTTTTATTATGCTACTTTACTTTGTTGTATATCAATTTTTGTCTTCAGCTAAACGAGCTCTATCATTAGGGAGGTTTTTTTGACTAGTGGTTATGTGGTCGTTTTATAATAAATAGTCATGAAATAAATTATTAAGTCATTCTTCTTAACATTAGCAATGATTAATGATTTCTAATTGAACCCATCAATAGCGTTGTATGCATACAATTGCATATCACAGTGTGTGTGTAATTGGTACTTTCATGCTGCAATTATTCAACAAACAAGCAGGATGCTAACTTTTAATGGAAGCATGATATTGCTGGTCGTTCATTATTCATGAGAAAACTTTTCTAAACTGCTTCGTTTTAAATCATTCAAGTACGTTATTAAATTTCAAATAGCTTTGCACTAGTTCGAATTCTTATTTTTTAGAAAATGTAAGAGTAAATCGAACTGCATTTTTAACATGATGCATGGCAGTGTGCCATCTGGCTGAGCCATTTCTTGTTTTCTGCACCGAGACAAATGGATCTTAGGAGAATTAAAGTTTGTATTAGATGCATCCCAGTTCAACCCGAATGCCACTGTGTGAGGCAAAGTACATTTCTACCATATCGTGTTCGGAACTAAACTCGCATTAATAGACTGCTATATTCGCTAGAATGCTCAGTACACACACACTCTGGCAATAAGGTGCGTAATCCAATTCTGAAATCATACGGTGTTTTAAATTTCTCATGCGAGACAAAGAAAAATAAAACGGCAATTCCTCTAGGTGCAAATCTAATAAAGCACTTCGTTAGGGGAAAAAAACGATGGCATATATCATTTCCTCATGTGCGAGTTTTTCATGCGCTTGATAAATATGCGAGGGCAGTGCTGTATAAATATGACGTGCATGCAAAAATACGACATGAAGATTTAGGTTAGATGAATGCCTTACAGCAGAACTTCCATTTCCATATGGGCAAAGACGATGGGCGTCTGCGGGACAGCGATGCTATAAATGCATAAAAAATACAAGGCTTAATGAGCTGGGATGAAAAGGAGTAAGCATGAAAGAAAGAGTTAAAAGCGAGCATTTCAAGGTTAAAAGCACAGTTATTTAGATGTTGTTAGTCAATAGCGTTAATGCACAATTAATTAGAAATTGTCAGTATTGCAAAGGTAAGCTCGCGAACAGCTTTGCGGAATAGGTTTCATTTTTTTATCAAATGCTTGTTACAGTAGTTGTGATCATGATAAAAGGTAGACACATATTTACGAGTGTACAATTTCAAATATCACTCTTGTATTTGATGCTAATTTGGTTAAAAGATAAACTCGAAATTTTCCACTGTTCTAAGTTCAGACAGTTTCAATGACAACTGGTTAATCCGACTAACCCATTCACGTTAGTAGGCATACGTAAAACGCAATCCGGGTAGTTAATTCATATAAACAAAATTACACTTACACAAGTTTCCAGTATCAATGCACGATTTCAATGATTCATCATTAAATTCATTTTGCTTTAACTATTTATTGGTGAATATTCATATACAATTCCTACATCTTATCTAGAAAATACACCAGTAGTTTGAATTTGAATTCCATTAATCTGAAAAAGTGTTGCTTAGCTGCATTTACTTTTACATTTATTTCACTGTATATCGAGACTTGCATGTACATATTTCTAGAGTAGCGTAAGTCAGCAATACACTCGTTTTATGGTACTCTTCACCCTCTTTCCTGTCATTTCATTCTGGTTCCGGCCCAGGCTCGACTCATGTGCTGACAATGTAAAACGCATGTTTACGACTTTTGTAGCTTTCACGTACTGTATTTTGTGCCTCTTAATCGGGCATACATTTTTGTAATGTTTTAATATTAGCGATATTTTTAGAACTGTTTCATGACGTAATGATGTTTACAATTTTAGAACGCATAATTTGGCAAAACATTTGGCACTCTTGTGATTGATTATGTCTCGTCCATTTCCCCCGCTTTCGTGAGCGATATTGTGGGAATTGAACACTGAAGTTTGCGAGGAGTGGCATTTATAGCGTATTTAGCAGACCTAGAGAAAAGGCAATTTGTCGGGCCCCTTATTCCCCTTAACATGCTTCATGTATTCAGCCACTCAGACGGCCACTCTAAAACGTTCCACGTAGCCATGGAGCATTACGCTTTCAGATACTCTAAACTACATAAAATATTTCATTTAGAAATCCGTTTTGTGACCATTCACCTGCAAGCCTTTCCCTGTAGTTTCGAGAAAGAGCTGTTTCAGGGTTCGGAATATGAAACAAAATCACTGAAAGCCGCTTGCACAATTGTTTGCATTTGCTTTTATTACCGTTGCTAACCTGCGTCATTCCTTTCGTAGAGTTCGCATTACTTTCTCTGAAATGGATTTAGTGTAAGCCAGTAGTCATGGCCACGTTTATATTGAATCAGTACTGAAGACCAACAAATAACGTCATAATATGTAGGAAAAAATCATGAAAATCCAATGTTCTTATACAAATTGTACAAGGATTATTTGCCTTAAATTAGCAATAAGCTGAAGTCGACAGAATGCGGTGAGATTTAACATGTTCTTTTATCGTATGAGGATGGTTTACAGCAAGAAGAAAGAATAGCTTAATGGGTTAGACTGTTCTAAATGCATTTTTGAACTCTTTTCACGCATTACGATTAATTTACGGATAAAATATTGCTTTCGAAGTTAAACTGCTTCTAAAAGCGTTGTGTTCAAATTAGTTTAAAATGGCTACAAACAAATGTTACAGCAAATGCTGATTATCGTTATGCCTATAAAGGGGCAGGTTTAGAAAGAAAGGCGACAAGTAAGACAGCGCCAATGGGATTGCAATGTAAACGATTTCTGTACTTACTCGAAAAATCCATGAATAGGTTTTTGCTAAGCGCCCTTACCCTGTAACCACTACTGTGACTACTTATGTAATTTAAAAAGGCAGCACAAAATGGGCTTAAATTAATAAATAGGCTAGGAGAAATGCTGCAATTTACTACATTGGAAGTGAGCAAATGCATCATTATGGTTTCATCGTTAGACTTACGGATACAGTGAAACCTGGCTATAGTGGCCACTCAAGAGACCGGCAAATTCGGGCACCTCAGTCAGGTGTTCAATGTATCGAAAAAAAATTTTAAATTGTTACCCCTAAAATAAAGTTAATTTTTATCACTTTCACATAAAAATTACGTGTACTAGATCGTGATTAAGATCAAGTTATTTTAATTGTGGTGTAAAATGTAATTTTTGCATGGCATCAGCAAAATCAAAAGTACATAAAATTATTTTTTACAATCAAATTTGATCTCGTAGCTTTTAAAAATTCGTATTGTGAATTGTAATCAGTAAAGAAAACACCAGTAATATAGTGCAATACTAAATATACTAAAATTTTATTTTGAATTACAAGACATGTGTGGAAGTTACATTCTGAAGATAGTTTACAGAATTGTCCAAGCAATTCACAACTAATTATGATTACTCATATGCACGTCAAATGAAATTTCCCTATAGGGGCATTTCCCTGATTAATGTGCATTCGGGCGCCAATATGTATTTCCTTAACTAAATAAGAGTACTTAAAGTGTATTTATGCACGAGAACCCTTTAGCGGTCAATATACGAACAGTTGTTATGGTGCGTAGTAGCACGAAAGAACCCCCAACTAGTGGTCAATGGTCAAAGTAAGAAGGCGGTCGATATAGCGGCACTTTCAAGTGACCCTAAAATCGGTCAATGTAAGAAGGTCATCAAGGTTGCAAGGTGGTCATTTTGCCAGGTTTAATTGTACTTTCATAAACAGAACGTCACAATTATTGAAAATTCCAACCAAGTAAATGTATTGAAATTTAGTACTTCACAGCTTTGCTCCTCTCAAAGTACGTCTAATAAATGACCTTCAATAATTAACCTTCTTGTAGAAAAGGATTAATAAATGGACCAGGTTAATTTTTGGATTCATAAAATTATTAAAATCGAGTTAGATAAGAAATGGAAAAGAATGCTTCTAGATTACAATTAACAATTACAATTAGTAACATGTAAGGCAAAAAACGCGAAATTAATATCTGCACACACGTAAGTTGTAAGACACCTTTTAATTTCTTAAAAAATTGAAAGAAAATTGGAATGATTTCATAATGATTTAAAATTTAAGTGTATTAAATTACCACCTTCTATTGAAAATATTATAGTTGTGCATTCAAGTATTTCATTACTTCCTGCATTATTGCCATTACGAGTGAAATACAGACTCATTCAGCTGTAAAAGCATGCATGCATTATAACTTTGCTTAAAAGACGAAACAAAATCGTTGCAAGACCTTTACATTTGAACTTAAATAAAATAGACGGATATTATATTTTAAGCGAATAATGTTAATTTTAATTAGACGGCAAGCATTTTCCCAGTTTTTAAACATTACTAAATAGCAAAACCATGCGGGAATGGCTTAATTGATAAATGTATTTGTTTACATATGCAGACATTGATTTATAATACTGCATTTCCCGAAATGGGTTCTTTTACCTGTGTAGTTAATTGTTTAAGAACTTCTTTAACGTATTAGCTAATTAACCACATGTATTATATTTAATTTACAAGACATTAACGATTAAGTTTCGTACCATGCGGCGCGGTTGTTAAGCATATAATGAGGTTTTAGAACCAGAGATACCGTATGTACATGTACCATCACAATTTAATTCCATATGACTAGTTTACACTGTATTCGTGTTATATAATGATGAGGTGAACTTGTACAGCTATTGGCTTTCTTGCACACTGCATGTTAAAGAAGTTCTTTTAATAGGGGTGGAATATCCAAATGTTATTTTTTTGCACAATTAAAGTTGGATTCCCGCTGCTAAGTTATTGTTTTCAGTTTAAAGCAGCCTAAACATACGTTCGTGTGCTAACTTTTATAAGTTTTCAGAAGTTACTTATCAACTCTGCAAGTAAGATTTTAAAAAGAAACAGCCTTTTGAAACTGTCTTCGTAAATTCTTAATAATGAAGCATTATTTTGTTATCTTATTCTGCTTCAAGTCTGTTGAAAATGGTGCTTATAAATTACTTTCCTAAATAATTTCTTCGGTTAGTGAATCTCTTGAGGAAAACTTCCTTTATGAAACTCAAATATGCAACATAGGTACCATGCGGAGGTGAAAAATGCACTTCTCGTATAATAAATTAGGAAAGTTTTCAGCTAAATTGCTTTGTCATGAAATGTTTTCGAATGGGTTTCTTGTAGGGTGGTGGATCTATTGTACAATAACTTCATTTAATAATTAATTCAACTAAGTGCACAGAGTGAATGCACGATTTTTCGCCTTTTGATCAACCAACAAACGACCCAGTCTGACATATATGAAGAAGTATGGTACTTGCTTAAGTGAGGTAGAACATTTATAATCAGCAGATGATCTGCGAAATTGTAGGAATAAGGCTGTTTACTCTTTTCTTAGATATTTCGTACAGTAAATTAAACACGATGAATGGCCAGTGTATTCACGCTTTCATTAAATTAAAAATGAATTATAAACATTGAATCAACTGTATTATTGTCAAGGTATAAAACCGGACATTACTGAAATTTTGAATCTCGAGGAAAATCGCAGAAAATGTTGAACATGTAATGCACTTTAACGACAACATTGAACAACATACACTGTATTCTCGTATTATAACTACATATATTTTCCCAGTTGTTTAAAATTTGCTTATAATAAATTCGTTAATTATTATGAGGGGGACTGCGCAAAGAATATATTTTTTAATAAATTTAAAAATTCGAGATAAAATTGGACGATATTGGGGAATTTGTTAATATTTAATACGCCAAAACCTTTCTGCTTTCTTCTATTCCAACTACCCACAAAGTCTCCTCATCCGTTGCTTATTCATGCTACCTTTATGTTAGTTAGGAGCTTGGAGGCAATCTTGCGTAATTGAATTCTGCTGAATTGTGGCAATACGATTTTTTGGCTTTCGATAATTATTACTTTTGGACTTTTCCTTATTAACAAAACAATGGAAGTATGGCAGCAAAGTTGCATAGCATAGAACGTTATTGATAAATCACTCAAATTCAGGAGCTTCTATATGTTTAAAGAGCGGAGACATCTGCTCATTAGTGAAATGATAGGTTGGACCTGTCTAACGGATAATATTAAAGGTACACAAGTGAGGAAAATATCTTAAATATGTCAATCTTGAAATACGACAGTGTTGTGCATCACTTAAAACTGCATGTATAATTAGTTTTTGGTCACTAGCTTATGCATTAAAGTGGATATTTGCCACTATTCCGTACCAATTTCAATTTTTAAATGGATTTATGTTTTTTAATAAATTTTTTGCTTATCTCATGCCATCGCCCTAGCATCAGATTTTAAAAACGAATGTTCAGAAATGATAATATAATGAAGTCGAATGTCGAACAGTTGTCTTAGCATTTTTATACTGCTACAAACTGACTTTTATTATACCTGTAGACGTTTTATTTTTGGGCTCTCAACATTTGTTTCCCGGAAGATGTTGTGGAAGCGTTGACACTTACTGTCTATTAAAAATACAGACTCCATCAGATGGTACTGTTCAATACTGCCTAGGCATGTGTATCATACAGTTCTATGGGTTTGTTTGGTCAGTTTATTCTCGCTGGAAATCTTTAGTAAATTGAACAGAGCAATATCGTAAACAAAAAGCCAATGGAATTTATCAATTCTTCTCTTCACTCGACATGATGGAGCCGTTGAAACGTCACCCATTTAGCTGTTCATTACAAAATAGGGTCAATACAATATATCCATAATAAGGATATATTATTATTATTATTATCAAGTAAATGTGCCGTTCATGGTTTGCATAGTCATTCTCAAATATGGAGTTTTGTATTCGTCCTTTCATAAAGCTTGTCAATGCTTCACATAAATTTAGTCCAGACTCTTGCATTTGCATGTCAGGCTGTTATGCTGGATATTTGGTCAAATATTCTATTAAAACGTATGAGCATTTTTAAAAGAAGGAATTTTTTTAAGCAGATCTTGCATATATATAAGAAATTCTTAAGGTTGAATCAAAGACGCTTATAAATCTTAATTGCATTAAACGTTTACGCTTAATATACCGCTTAATTTCAATTTAATGTATATATGCGGTCATCGTAGAAGAGCTTGCCAATAAAATCGTTTTCATTGTTAAGCGATGGTATTTCTGGTTGAAAAAAGTGAGAGGCCATACTGAGTTAATTGTTTCTGGTCGAATAGATATTGTGGGGAGCACAAATTTATGACTCTCGCATCATTTACGCCAATACTCAATGTCATTACTTCCTTGCGTACCTTTTTTTTTTTTGTTGCTGCAATGGCTTATCGCGCAGGCATAATGACACAATTTATTTGCTACGTAATAAAGCAAAATATCATTTATGGTCATACAAGGAGCTTAGGCTGCCTATCGGTGTAAGTAAGTCAATACCTGAAAATGACTTCTTATATAAATTCACTTTGCAGGGCCTTGAGTGTAATTTACATAAATTTCAATTTGAGCGCAAATTGCATTTTATCTGTACAGGGCGTTGAAGAATTGTTAGTAGACCTTTCATCGGAATAACAGAAAGTTCATAAGCGTGAAAATGAATTAGTTCGAATTCATTCACAGAACGTTTTCCTAGTAATTTTGATAGCTCATTGGTAATATGATTAGACCAGTACTGGAGTAGACATATTTTGATTTTGAAGAGGCGCCAAAAGCGCAATAGTCATGAAACAACTATTTTAAAGGTATATTCACCAGTTTTAGAAACCAATTTATTTGCTGATCATGTATTCATTTTTTTAAATAAGCGCATATTTTACTCTTTGTAAATTTATTCTGAAATCTATCTTAACATTTATCGCTTCGTTTTTTTAATAGCACCATTTAGCAGTATTCCATGAATGTTTATCTTCTAAAAGCAGCACTTTGCAGAATGATAGCATGCGTGTATATGCAGTATGTTACCATTCCTCTATTCATGCACGAAATTGGTACCCCACCAGAAGAAACCCTGTTCAAAATGTGCAGGATTTGAGTAAACATTTGTTAGGTGCAAATTCTCTTGCAGATTACAAATATCGAGCTTAGGCGTGTTGCAATTTTAATTTTAATGAAATATAGGTAACAGACATGAATTTCGTTGAAAGCTGAACCTATAACGTTGTCGACAAAATTTCCCTGAAGTAACGGTGATAAATGATACTGCCAGCATCATTTATGTTACTACTTTAAAGGATGTTCAGCGATGAATGACGTGTATAATGCTCATTGCGAAGGTGGCAAGTGCTGAATCCTTAATGCTGAACAAGAGTAATAATCCACTAATAAATGTTAAAATAACCTAATTAATGTAGTTCAGGTGTGTGCTAAACTCCGGTGCATTTAGGTAAGTGCACTTAATTCATATGTATACCAGTATGAAACTGTATGTACGGAGTGTATACGAGCTCGTATAGGCCTATAATGTCATATAAAAAGGAAACGTAATCATGTGCACATTTACAGTTTGTCAGCACAATAAACATTTGTAATTGACACAAAAAAGAACATTCTAACGCTTACATTATTAACGTTAATGCTGGCTATTAAACAATTAAACAGTTTATGCTCATTGAGGCGCACACTAGTTTACGCCTCAACTAACACTATTCTGTTTGTTCGACCTATGTTTTGGAGTTTGGGCGTCATACTTTATTTAAATTATCCTGAAAGCAATATAGCAATGTATCAGTAATACAAGTAAGAATGCAATTACCAACTTTATAAATATTTTAACTGAAGTGGACCAAAATTTTCCTAGAAGCACCATACATGATTTCTTAAACTGATAGTTAAAAAAAGATACCCAAGAAACAGAGGAAATATAATTATAAAATTTACTCCAGAAATTCCTAAACATAGCGACATTTTCCCCCTTCTTTCGCACCAATTACATCGAAATGTTCAAGAATTGAAGAACATAATGTAATTCTATATGAGAGAATAACCCAAGACGTCCAGGGTTTAAAATTGCCCTTTAATAAAGTCCTA
>JAQIXS010004981.1:0-13675 GCA_034700785.1 Rossiulus vilnensis
CTTGATTAAAAGTTCGAGTTAGCGTATTATTCTATTTATAGGAAGTCGAGTTATCGAGCTTTCACTGTACATGTATAACAACATCGCATTGAAATGCAATATACAGTGCAGTGCTTATAAATGACGTCACATTTAGGACATCCGACCTCTATTTATAATAAACTTGATCATTAATACAGGGCAAAAATGATTAAAATGATGCCATTGTGAATATGAAAAAGATCAAAACCTGATGTCATAAAGAACTTCATGTGCAGCCCTATTTTCACGCTTAATGACGTCATATATCAAGTTAAAAAAAAATAACGTCTGTTGTAGGCCATCCGGCCTTTGACCTTATAATGAGATTTTCATTATTTCAGGATGAAAATTATTTAAAAATGACGTCATTTAGGGAAATATTTGTCAACAGCGAAGGGTGAGCCAGCAGAGACCATTGCAGCAGGTGGAGAGTGGGTGGGGGCCCTTAAGACGTTATGGTTTGGCTCATCTTAAAATTCAAAATGAAGTCATTTGGAAACGTTAAAACGTCGTTATGCATGTTTCAGATTAAATAACGTCTTTATTTGACTGAACTGCTTTAAGGCCTTACACCTTCTGGCATTATTTTTATATTATTAAAATGTTGATCTTAAACTAAAATAAAAACCATATTCTGTGCAACATGGTATAAATTACTGTACATAAAACTGTATAAAAACATAAATAATCGTAAAAAGGCAAGTGATAAGAGAAGGTTAGTCAATCCCTGGTACGAGTTCTTGAGGTCCCTTTCCTCAAGAACATCTTTATAACGTCTTTATGGTAGCATGGGCATCCGTTTGAAACACCACAGAAAAATGACGTCATAATTACGTGCAACTTTGGTCGTTTAGCCACCAGGGTGGGTAGTCGTTATGGACAGGCTGGTCGTCCACCTTTTCTGACCCAAGCCCCCTCCAGCCCGTAGACTCCAATTTTCATGAACCCCCCTCCAACCAGGGACGTCCTTTATGGAAGACCCCTTAGCACGACGGAATTCAGCATGGGTGGGCCAACAAGTAGCACGCCATCCACTGACCAGTGATTGATCTTCGCTGCTCATCTCTGTCCAGACATTCTCGTTAGCACGTCGCCATTTTCCTTTACCCAGCGCCCGGCAGGGGGCCGAATGGATGAAAGGGAATCAATTTGGGACCGACCAATATGGGGCCACGTGATGAATGAGTGGGTTTACATATGCTAATGGCGGTCTCTGGGTGTGATCTAGTGGTGCCCTCGGGGTGGGATCTGGTCCTCTGGCACGCGTTCAATTTTTTTCTCTCTCCAAATTTACTTGAAGACAACGTTCCAAAACATTTCATTTAAACGTAAAGCCACCTAGGACATGCATCCCAAGACTGGATGTTTGAGATAATAGAAGTAGAATTAAGTTAATCAGGTTGGTGTTTGTTAAAAGGGCACCTTAAGTTGGTAGAGCGCATTCCAAACTCAAAAAGATCAGTGGAGCATTTCTGTGAATATGTTAAAGATGTGTTCCAAACATGTTTAACACGCGTTCCGAACATGTTTAACACGCGTTCCGAACATGTTTAACATGCGTTCCGAGCGTTTTAGCGTGTTCTCCGAACGTGCCTTTTTGTAGTCTATTTGTAGTCGAATTTATAGCCCTACAAACCTGCATAGGATGTCCTTAATGTCCTTTGGACTGTCTGATAAACGCGTTTACTGCCTTTTTCCACCAGTACAGACAGGAACAGGTTGTCCTAAGCACCTCCTTCCCTGGTGGAAAGATCAATATAATCAGTACAGTAGATATCAATACAAATAAACTGATCATATGCTGATATTAGTACAAAAAAATGTAGTAATATCACTAACCATACTGATATCAGTGGTACCAAAAACCGTCTAAATTTAAGACGGTATATACATATGTATCGATATCAGTACGGAATCATACTGATCTATTCTCCAGGGTTAATCTTTCGTTCAGTTTCAGAGCATTTACGGCCCTGTAAACCTGCATAGGATGTCCTAAATGTCCCTAAATCTAATGTCGTGACAGTATAGAGCGGCCTTTACACTCCACTTGCGTGGCGCTGGTCGACTTTCGGGGCCGTGTTGCTCAACTGCGACGCCCGTCATTGATGAGGCACTTAAATGGGGCCTCCAGCGGAGGGGCGACCCCCCAGGGCCGCTCGATTTCGGCGATAAACCCCAGCGGGGCCATTAAAAACGGAGGCCGCGGGGGGTGTCGGCCAGAGCAGTTCACGAGCTTCCCATGGCAGAGACGGTGATGGGACATCACGTTTAGCATTTACTGCTTTTTTGGCAGCCACTAAATATGCTAATGGGGCCGTGTGACACCGAATTAACGCGCCCATTTAACGACCGTTCCAAAAGAGGTGCTCCAGCCCCCCCTCGACTGTCATGGCGGCCGGAAGCAGTGCTAACTGGCGCGTCCCAAAGGCAGCCACACTGCGTGGGTTGACTGTCGACGTTTAATGGACGACCCCCGTGGCCATGGTCCACCTGTGCAGAGCAAGATACACTGTACTTGTGCAAGTGAAGTGGCATCAAAGCTTAAGGACAGGGCAGAGACAGTCCACGTAGGGTAAGAGACACTCCGCATTAGAAAGCTCAGGTAAATAGAACAGTAAATAGGACAGTGTCCATAGACAACCTATGGACATTCAGGGCACCCTGTATTTGTCCGTGCTGTTGGAAAAACGACAGTGAAACAGGTTAACAGACAGTCCTTAGGGCAGTTAGGACACCATGTACGCTTCATTCAGGTGAAAAACAGCAGGAAAACAATGGATAGTTTAAGACATTCTTTTGGACATCGCATATACGTTTGCATAGCTGATAATGGCACTGAAACTGATCAAAAGTTTGAGACAGTCTTTAGGACACTTAGGATACCCTGCACGCTTGTGTCAGGAGAAAGTAGCATCGAAACCACAGATATTTATAGACAACATATACAGTTTGTAGAGCTGACAATGGCCCTGAAACTGGACAAAAGGTTCAGACAGTCCTTATGACAGTAAGGACACCCTGTAATGGTCTATGCTCTTGAACAATGGCAGTCAAACTGGTCAAAAGACAGTCCTTAAGACATTTAGGACACCCTTACCTGTTTGCATAACGAAAAATAGTTGTAAAAACTGGATAACAGGCAGTCCATAGGACAGTTGTAGGACACCCTGCAGTTTTCAATAAGTAGTACAAAAAAAAAGAATATTTAAAGACAGTCTTTGTGGCATTTAGGGCATCCTAACAACATTTGCATGTTTGCAGAGCACCCTGTCTGTACTGTTGAAACATGGCAGTAAAACTGGTCAAAAGACAGTCCTTGGGACATTTCACACACATCCTGTACTTGTCTGCACAGGTGAAAAACATCATTAACACTGGATCACAGAAGAGCAGCCATTTTTCCAATTACTGGTTCCGTTTCTAATCCGGGCGCCGCGGCGCTTCGCACGCGTGGACAGGCCAAGAGGGTGGTGTCCTCCTCCCCCCCTCCCCGTCCACTTTATTAATTTACCAAAATTGTTTTTTTGTGCCTGGGCTCTCCAGGGCCGCCATTGTTGAGAGAAGTATGGCGAGTAAATGCTCATTACGACCTGCCCCCTTGCGGGCCACTTTGGGAGCCATTACCCACCTGACACCTCGGTTGGTTAATGGCCCCGAGGGTGGGTGAGGGGAACATCCATTTAGCCCATTGTTTCGGCTGCCATTGACGATGTGCCCCTTGAGCAGGGGCCGTGGGCTAATTGGGGGCTTCCTGCGGAATCCGCAAGAGGGCGTCTGAAGGATGTTCATTTTGAGCAGGCATGTTCCTCAAGACATGAGAATTTTGGAGCAGACCTGTTCCAGACTTCACAATTTGGATGGACATCTTCAAGATACGATCATTTGGAACGGACACATTTAGGATAGGTGAATTTGGGGACATGTCTATCTTCAGGGCATGACAATTTGGAATGGACGTGTTTCGGACATGACGATTTTGAGCAGACATGTTTAGGACACTGCAATTTGGAACATATTTGCAGGAGATGGTAAATTGGAGCAAGGATATTCGTGCTATGGCGGTTTGGAACAGACATCTTCAGGACATGAAAATCAGGGCATGAACAACCATGTTTAAGACAACGATTTGGAACAGGCAGGTTAAGGTTAGACCAGGCATGTGTAGGACAAGGCAATTTTGAGCAGACATGTTTAGGACCCTCAATTTAGAACATATTTGCAGGAGATGGCAAATTGGAGCAAGGATATTCATGCTATGGCGGTTTGGAACAGACATCTTCAGGACATGAAAATCAGGACATGAACAACCATGTTTAAGACAACGATTTGGAACAGGCAGGTTAAGGTTAGAGCAGACATGTGTAGGACATGGCAATTTAGATCAGACATGTTTAGGAAATGACGATTTGGATTGGAGAAGACAACGAAATATGGCAATTTGGGTAGACATCTTCAAGATACAATACTTTAGAACGAACATACTTAGGACAGGACAATTTAAAGACGTATCTATCTTCAGGACATGACAATTTAAAGTAGACGTGTTTAGCACAATGCAAATTGGAACATATTTTCAGGATATGGTAAATTGGAGCAAGGATATTCATGATATGGCGGTTTGGAACAGATATCTTCAAAACATGAAAATTTGGAGCAACCACGTTTCAGACAACGATTTGGAACAGACAGGATAAGGTTAGAGCGCACATGTTTAGGACATGGCAATTTAGATCAGACACGTTTAGGAAACGACTGTTGAATTTGTCAGTTTGGTGCAGACATTTTCAGAACAGGTGAATTTGGATCAGACATACACTGTACATGTTCTAGATTCAGCAATTTAAATTCAAACATTCAAGATGAAACAAACTGACTCAGACATTCTTTTGGAAAACCCACGTTCGAATCTCGACAGTCTGGACCAGTCATGTTCAGTTAGAATCTAACAATTTGGATAGATTGCCATCACTTAAGCGACATGTTCGAGGCATAGCAATTTGGAACACCCCTGATCAAATCGCAACAACCTCAGCAGCCATCTTCAGGACAGGCATGTTTAGGATACGGCGATTCGGAGCAGCCATATTAAACCCTATCAAGACAAAACCTTCGTCAAGACCCAGACCTCTCCCAGGACAGCTTCACTCGCTCAGCATGGGCGCGCAACTCCATCCAATGCGATTCGGAAGCGGAAAGTGAAGCCCGGCACATTTTGGGCGCCTGGACCCGGGGTGGGTGCCCTCGCCCAAAAGCAAACACCCGCCCCGGGGATCAGGCCCGCCCACCCCCATCGCGGTTTGCTTACTTAGTGCGCCTAACTTGCTCAATTATAATAATACCTAGGTGAGATTCAAAGGCGCTGGCTCTCTCCTCGCACCCGGCGTCCCTTGTGCTTTGCGCCCAAATTTCGGGGGTGCCTTTCTCGGCCGCCTAATGACCCCCTGGCCATTGTTGGTGGCGGGATGGACAGCTTGATGACAGGCTTTCAGGCCCCATCTAGCGTGCCTGGCCTAAGTGGGCCGGATCGGGCCAGCCACCCCCCCAGATGAATGCAGAAGCTGCCTTCGCCCTGTTATTTCGATAATGTCATTAATGCATTATGGCGGACGCTCTTTTTTCACCCCCATCAAAGGCTGACCAAACCCACGGCCGCTAATTAGAGCGCCGCGCCGAGGCGCTCGGAACGCCCTCGCAGCACGGCTGCGTACTTCGTTTTTTATCCGGGTTTTGCCTTTTCACTGGATGAAAACCCCTTTTGGGAGCAATGTTGTTGAATGCGAGATCTGCAGGTTCAGGGGGGGCATCGGATCGGTCCGGTCCGAACCGGTCGGTTTGGACCGGTTCAGAAATCTGGATCGTGCTCGGAATCGGTATCGGAAATCAAAGGCCAAGTAAATTCCAATCCATATATTCGTTTTAATCGAAATGCCAGTTCTAATTGAGGTCATTAAAACTTGAATAATCATTTTATGATCCCCTCCCTTCGCATTTAGCGTTTTTCATTTCGGCGTTTTTTGCACCAGACACCGGATTTTCTTAAACAAAACTCCGCGCTTTTTTGTCAAAATGTCCAAAAATTCAAATTTGGTGTCATTTACCATATTAACAGGAAGGCTCATTTTAGAACTATTATAATCGCCATTTTAATCTTTATTCTTCTTCAAAATTATCTGCTTTTTGGTCGAATTTCGCAAAAATGACGTCGCTTGCATTAAGTTCTGACCTCATTTAATATGTGTAAAATTAACGAAGATTTTCAAATATACTGCCATTATGTGAACAGGAAAGCACATCTGAGAGCAGCTAAGACATCATTCCTTTTCCAGATGTGTTTTTTATCCATATGCACTATCCCTGGTGGAAAGATCAGCATAACCAGTGCAATAGATACCATTACAAATATACTGATCTTAGAAAAAAACGTAGTGATATCACTAACCATACTGATATTAGTAGTACAAAAAACCACTAATTCTAAGAATTAAGACATAACTAAACATATTGATCTCAGCAGTCCCAAAAACCGTATATATAGTGATATCAGTATAGAATCATACTGATATCACTAAGGTTATACTGATATCAGTAGAGAATCACCATACTATTGATATCACTAAGCATACTGATATAAGTAGTCCCAAAACACAGTATATATAGGGATATCACTGTACAAATAGTGATATCTCTAGACCGGTATAATCAGTACAAATATACTGATAAGTAAAAAATGTAGTGACATGCTAACCATACTGAAATAAGTAGTCCCAAAAAAACATTTATACTGATATCGCTAAGCATAGGCCTACTGATATACGTAGTCCCAAAAAACTAGTATGTATAGCCTAAAGTGATATCAGCATAGAATCATGCTGATGTCAGTAGAGAATCACATACAGATATAAATAGTCCCAAAAACCACTATTCTACTGATATGAGTAGTCTCAAAAATATCAGTATAAAAACAGTGATATCACTAATGTTATACTGACATCAGTATAAAATCATACCGATACATGTATTAGTAGAGAATCACATACTGATCATGTCTTATCTCGATTTCTGACGTCATTTCTTGTGGAACACTGACCATGGAAACGTGATGTCCATAATGACATCAGTTTCGGCCCTTTGCAGCCCACTCAAAACGAGGTGCTTCTTGCCCAAACAAATCAACTTAGTTTATTTACCTTTAGGGGAACACGAGCTGGACACCGGTACCTGTCCAGTGTCCACTGAGGTGTTAAAGGCAGGGTTTTGCGGGCCCATCCTGTCATTAGGCAGGGGTGCAGGGGGTCCAAAACCCACAAAGGGGCTCGGCAGGGCCGTCCCAGCCCACGGTTTTCATTGATTCAATTTGGGGGCCCCCGAAGAGCACCTGTTGGTTTTTGGCCGAAAAAAGGTTCCCTTTCAGGCGGCCTAACTCTATATTTATTCAGCAAATTTTTGATTACATATTTCGCTCCTCGGCGCGTTATTAATGCCACGGTCGGCGCAGCGCCCTTTGATGAAAGGTTACCCCGGCCCCGAAATTGCTACCTCCTCCTGACGTCACGGGACTGGGACAACAATGGCGGACGAAAAAGCACTCTCGGCCGCGAGCAAACAAAGCCCGCCCCACGGGGTCAATTTGGCACGAATTAGTGCCAGTGGGCCTTGCGTGCCAAGCGTCCTGCACAAATTGAAATCAGTCGCAGAATTGGACGATGGGAGAAGAATTTCGGACGGAAAATGGCGCCATGCAACGTGCTGCGCCGTAATGGAGTGTCCATCAAAAAGTCAACTGAGAAACCCCTACCACAAGTAGCTTATGGACAACGTGCTACAATGACCAAATGGTCAAACTGACCAAGAGAATGTGAATAACTTCCACTTTTGGTCACAAATTACGTCACATCAATTCCATTATTCCATTATTCCGTGCGCAATAACTCATTATGTCATCACTCCAGCGCTCGATGACGTCATTATGCCATTACTTCAAGTGCTCAATGACGTCATTATGCCACAAATCCAAACTAAATGACATCATCATGAAAACTATTCCATGCTCAACGACGTCATTACATATTCCATGAACAATGACGTCATTATACTACAAATCCATACACAATGACGTCACCATGTAACTATTCCATTCTCAATGATGTCATTATGCCATTACATACTCCATGTTCAATGATGTCATTATGCCATTACATACTCCATGTTCAATGATGTCATTATGCCATTACATATTCCATGCTCAATGATGTCATTATGCCATTACATAATCCATGCTCAATGTTGTCATTATGTCATTACATATTCCATGCTCAATGACGTCATTATGCTACAAATCCATGCTCAATGACGTCACCATGGAACTATTCCATGCTCAATTACGTCATTATGCCATTACATACTCCATACTCCGTCATTATTCAATACTCAATGACGTACTTATGCCATCGATTTATACTATATCACGTCATTATACCATTATTACATGTTCAATGACGTCTTTTATGTCATCAAGCCATACTCAATGACGTCATTATTACATACTCAATTACGTCATCATGCTATTATTCCATGCTGACTAGACAGATAGAAATGACGTCATTATGTCATTATTACATACTCAATGTCATTATGCCATTATTCAACGCTAAATGACATCAAATTTCAATATTCAAAAATTCCAAGTTCAATAATGCCCCTCATGTCAAGATCGTGTTCATTCTTTCATTTTGCCAAAATTGAGGTGATTTTTTCTCCAAAAACTGACGTTTTGTCTTTTTTCTATGCTAAATGACATTTTGAATTACATTTTGTAATTCAAACACTAAATTTCCAATAAGCACAAGATAGGAGATGGCGCTTGTTAACTAATTTGGTCAAAAAGCGGTGATTTTTGTCCATTAACTGACGTCATTATGTCAATGCAAATTTTCATCCCACATACCATTCCATGCAAGCTATCATAGGATGTCAATTTAGATGACGATCGTTTATGGTCGAAAATACGGGAATTATGTCCACAAACGGACGTTATTACGTCATTATTCCATGTCCAAATTTCAATCTAAAACACAATTCCATGTAGCAAAGATGCCACGATGACGTTTGTTATTCCATTTCAATGCCAACATGATTATTATCCAGATTAATAAACGTCAGAAAGCCTTCTTGTCATCCAGAACAGTCCAAACAAGCTTCATCTTTTTCTGTCAATAAAACCATCCTTCAGCATGGAAGGCAACCTTTTCTACAGGAATCCGTTTTCCATCGTCCAGAGTTCTGGGGAAATTCGTCTTCAGTGAGTTTCTTCCAGAAATCCATATCAAACATTACTTCAGAAAGCCACTTTGTCATCCAGAACTCCGTGAACATTCGTCTGGAGAGCATAAAAGCGTATTCTGTAAAATTTCTGCAGAAAACCAGAGCAAGCATCACCTCAGCAAGACACCTTGGCATCCAAAATTGGGAAATCTATGTACAGCAACAAAGTTTCCTTGGAAATTCTTCAATTTCCATTTCTGCGGGCGACAGAAGCGCAGTCTAGTGGCCATCAAGGAGTTCGGCATAATTGCCTCCGTTGATGGAAAAAAGGCCTTTCAAGCTTTAAAACCATCCTTTTGTTGTCGGTCTTGTCACGGCCATCACGCCTGTCACAACACCATTGTGCTGCCTGCTCCAGCAAGATTACCAGAGAGCCCCTCGACCCTCCAACAATTTCGCCAGGAGATCCAGCCCACTTCTTGAGTTCGCTTTTGAGTCTTCTTTGTTGTCTTACAAAAGGGGCTCCCGCAGCGCCACGCGGGAGATTCGGCCCCACAATCGGCGAAGCCTCGATACCAACCCGCGAACACGGGGTCTTTTGTGTAATGTGTTCAATTTCGAGCAGGGTGCCAGAAAGGGCACCCTGGGTCATCAATCAATTACGTCACGTGTCTGGCTTGCGAACATGGCGGAAATGCCGTTTTGCAAACTGGAGTCTGTAGGTCTGGATGCCCAAAGGCTGACGTCATCATGTTCGCCATACATTGTGTTGTGCATTGTCATATTTCCAAGCTAAATGACGTCATATTTGAATCCAGAACAAATCCTAATTCGCTTCACATGACGTTCTGATGACGTCATTAAGACGGCCAAGATTTAACCTTTTGTGATGTCATTTGAAGTCATTTTGAATAAGCTTGATAAGTTACCAGAACTGTTTAATCTGATGGTTCCAAGGACCAAAGACTACACTTTTTACCGTTTGCAGTACATGTATTGTTATACTCCCTATTATAAATGACGTCATTTTTGGATGCAGAAGAATGTGAAATTGACTTAACATATGACTTGGAAAGGACTTTTAATGTCCATAATGACGTCATAAAGACGCCCAAGATGTATCTTGCACAACAGTTTAACAATCTTCGATTCTGCCGAAATCTATCAATGCATGACGTCATTTTGAGCAGTTCTTTTTAATGGATGTCATTGATGGGGCTTCAGTCATTGATCATGTTTTGAATTGAAAGACTTGTTTAAAAACGTCAGAAAAGCACAAAATCACAAAAATGAGATTGCCTTTTATATAAAACATGATAACCTGTTCAAAGCAGCCTCAACAAATGACGTCATTTCTTATAATTTCTTATTTCAAGTCAATGCTCTGTTCATTATAAAGTCAGAATTAAGTTAAAACATGTAAAATATAGGCTACAGTTTAATACACTGTACATGTTACGTCAACGTATGGGCAAATATGATATACTTTTGATTTGAGATTTAACGTCATTTAACATGCGTTAATGTCAGCAACTCAAATGACGTCACTTTAAAAAGCTTAGGGAATGATCAAAGGTTTAACAACAACAAAAATTCTGCATATTAAATTTAACGTCATTTAGCAAGCATAAATGACAGCACCCCAAATGACGCTATCTTTGAATTGAAATATCTTTAAATATCTTTTGACGTTGAGATTTAACGTCATTTAACATGCGTTAATGTCAGCAACTCAAATGACGTCACTTTAAAAAACTTAGAGAATGATCAAAGGTTGATGCAGCAACAAAAATTCTGTATATTAAATTTAACGTCATTTAGCAAGCATAAATGACAGCACCCCAAATGACGCTATCATTGAATTGAAATATCTTTAAATTACAAGGTCAAAGGTATAATAACCAAAAATGGAATTCATGTATATAACAGTATGAACTATGACGAATAACCATTCAGAAAAAGAGCTACTATCAGCTGGAATGGGACTTGGAATGAGACAGGTACAGGGGGTTATCAAAATTTCGATTGTTTGATGGACAACCTTAATGGGCGACCCCCTACAGCCCACAGGCCCAAAAAAACCTGGCCACAAAATGGCAGCCGAGCAGGTCTTATCCCCTTATCAAACACGTGATTAATGGCGATGGCCGAAAATAAACCAAAAACGCATTCCAGGACGTCCAAAACGGTCGTTCGCAGACGGTTTCACGGCGCGAGGATCGCTATCAAGATCGGCCAACCTTTAATTGAATTCGCAGTGTCCGAGTGGGCAGCTGCCTGCTCAGAGGTGTCTCTTGGCCGCCATAAACGTCCACTTAGGGCTCGTAAATTAGGGCCCCCCGCTCCTTTGCATCGCATTTTGCATAAACTCGCCAGATGTCGCGAGCTGCCCGCTGGGGGCGCTGATTTATCGCCGCTTGGGGGCGTCCGTGGGCAGCCGGAACTGCGCTCTCGGACCTCGTGACTTATCGCAGCGCCAGCCAGTCATTATGAGGCCCTGCAAGATCATTAGATCAATGTCAACAAATACTGATGACTTTCTTGAAGCTATACTGGAATACTGATGCCTAGTTTTAGTTCTGATTCTTTGGGGCATGGTAAGGGGGTACTTAAGGTTAGCTCTTGATGGTAATACAGCGTAACTGGACAAGCCCAATTTAGAATAGGGAAATCCTTAACATATACAATGTATAGTAAGATGAAGACATCCATGCAATTACAAAACATGCAATGGACATCCCTAGAAATATATGGCATGCCTTAGACATACACCAGAAAGACCTTGACATGTCCATGTTAGGAATCCCCAAGACGCACGATGGCTTGCCCTAGAAAGTATGCCCAAGAAGTACGACGACAGTGCCGTGCCAAAGAATGATATCACATATACGTACAGTGCTCAAAAACGATAATGGTAAGCCCAAGTCATACAATGGCGGGAGCTAAGTATGTCTGCCATGCTCAACAGATACACTGTCAAGGCCTAGACAAGCATGCAATGCCAAATGATGCCCTATAGGCAGGAATGCAATGCTTGACGTCCTACTACTGGGTCCTACTAGCCTTGTCCAAGACGTCAACATTAGGCAGGTATGTCATGCGCATTTATGTCATGCTCAAAACGTATGGCATGTCATTGGCTAAGGAATAAATGCCTAAGCCATACATGCCCAGATATACAATGGCCCAGACATGCATGCTAAGCCCAATATGTTCAATGACAAGCCATAGACACGCCCAAGGCATGCAATGGTAAGAATCAGAAATACAACGGCAAGGCCTCGACATGTATGCCATGACAAAGAATGAAATGCCCTACCTATGTAATGCAATGTTCGAGACATAAAAGGTGTACATGGCAAGGCCAAGACGTGTATGCCATGGCGAAGACATGTATGTCATGCCCTAGGCATACAAGCATCAGATACAGTACAATGGCAAGTCCTACCCAAGCACGCAATGCCAAAGAATGACATGCCCTACACGTGTATGCAATGCCTGAAACAAGACATACAGTGGCAGGAGCAAGACACGTTTAACATGACCAAGATAAACAGTACAAAACCAAGTTTACAATGACGGTAATACCACATGACTCAAGTTCAGGAAAACGTGTGAAACCAGCTTTCCACTTTCTGAAACAGTTGAACGTAACAATGCCAAACAACCAATCACGTATCATCACCCGTCAGGCATTCCTCAAGGACATGCTAGAAACTCCCGCACACGCCAATGGGTGCAAGCAGTTTTCAATTCGGACTCAAAACCGAGCAAACGCAGGAATTGCCACGCACCCCATGACCAGAGCATCTCTTCAGGAAGGGCAGTACACCGCGCGTGACGTCACAGCGCCCCCGCAACCGGTGGCGAACAATCCAAGGGGGTCAAGTGCTTTATTGAGCCATCAAAGGGGGCTGCGGGGTCGGGGGTCAACGTGGCTTCTTGGCGCGCAGCACAATGCCACATTAGCGTTCTTTCGCGCCAATGGAGTTGGCGGCCCCCTTTTTCCTTGGTGGTCCAGACGCAGGGCCCTTCAAGGGGGCCACGACCGAAATAAAAAAAAAACCAAAAAAATTAACGTCCAAATCCTCGATGGCGGATAACAGAAGGCGATACGTTCGGCGTGACTGATGAGGGCGCCGGGTTCAGCGTGACTCCATTGTCATCGACCAAGAGTCGAAAGCAGATTGGCCAATCGCCCCGCAGTTCTCACGATTTCTCTGGTCCCGCCCACCCCACGGTTGGGTCCCCCTTAATTGCGGGTGACATACTGCTAATTGTCCCATCGTTGACCTCTGGAGAACTTGGCCTCCGCGCTCCAAGATCGCACATCCTGCCTCACCTGGAGACATTCGAACGCCCACAATGCATCGCGAAAATGCTATTGGTG
>JAQIXS010004982.1:0-13675 GCA_034700785.1 Rossiulus vilnensis
CTCCTGAAAATGGGCTTGACCCCCCTACCATATGGCATTTAGTTGCTGACTGTAGGGTACTGAGTTGAATTGAATGTGTAACCCCATATATGGCCATATTCATCTATTTCATCTGGGTTACATCATGTAGTACAGAAATAGGAACGTTTTTCGATAGATGTAAGGTAATATAAATATATATGAAAAGACAAGCATATGCATGCATATCATGTTGCCCCTGTCGTTCTTCAGAAATATGCACCAATCGTAGAAATACCCTAACTTAAAAAAATTATTTTTGTGGATGTATTGTAACAAGTTGCATAAAAACGAATGTTTTTAGGGGTAGAGTTGCTCCTCATTCATCATTCTCTCCCTAGTCAATATGTCAATTTTTTTCGGGCTTCGCCCCTGGCATGGATTCATAAGAATCATATGTATCACTTAGGGGGTTGTAGGGGTGGGTACAATCAGGAAGCCCTACTTTTGTCTCTTGCCAGTCATTTAATGACATACCGCAGGGTTTTCTCTTCCGGATTTGTTTCTCCGGTGTATAATCATTCATCGTTTTTTTGTTTTTGTCTTCTTCCCAACAGCCAATCCGGAAGGCCCAGGCGTATGTGCCTACCTGTTGATGTTCTTCAGCTGCATGGTCGTTTTCGCCACCCTCCCCTTCTCCCTCTGCTTCTGCATCAAAGTTGTCCAAGAGTACGAGAGGGCGGTCATCTTTAGACTGGGACGACTGCTCAAAGGGGGCGCCAAAGGACCAGGTAATTTAAGAGGCTTCATTTTTCAATTACACGCAAGTTATATAGGCCTATCCCACTGTCAGTGGCTGTCACGTCCTTGCCGAGTTGGATTTCAAAGGTTTCGGATACACCGTAATTTCTTTCTGCAAGAGTTGCCCTCGGTAGAGCGCCCTAGCGGCCGCAACTTGAAACTCTAGCTAGAGTGAACAAAGTTCCCAGCTAGAGTACGGAGTACGCGGTGATATGGCACCCTGGCTAGATTGCTCTAGATCTACCGACTCAGCTAAATAGACCTCGAGTTCTAGCTGCGAGCCTGGCCCATTCCACATCGAGCATTTATGTAAGTTGAATCTGGTGTTGCGTACTTTCCAAGAACAATTTCTTGAGCTGTTCCTAGAATGCTAAAGTCCAGTCAACGCACGTTGTAGAGCGATCTACCCAGACCTGCCCTATGAGTGCTCTACCACTTCTCTAGGAAGGGTAAACGTCTCTTTAGTGTGCACCCGCCGCTAGTGAGGTTTAGCTAAAAGCTATCGTTTATACGTACGTAACAAAGTCTGGTAGAATTAAAAAAGTAGGATCAATAATATGGATTAGAATGAGCTCCGATAATGCATTTCTTATGTTATTAGCCAGACAGCAGAAAAGGCAGTTCAGATCAATCAGGGGCCCTATTTATACACGGATAAGATTGCCAAAAATCTCTAAAACGACATTAAGACTATGTAATATTCAGTGTTTACCGATGTACATGTATTAGATACCTTTTTTTATTATTAATTTTTAATCTATTTTGTAATCGTTATTACGCTGCCCCTGTAGAGTGACAAACAGTGCGTACTCCGGAGTGCTCATGGATTGCCGGCTATCTTCGTTTATTTTATGAAATGCATGCGTGTGTATTGCACGGTGGTTTTAATACGCTGTTATTAGTAGAACGCTTTTAAATGCTGCTTGAGTAAACGTTGTTTTCATTTAAAGTTAAACATTTGACACTACTGCTCCAGGAAGACGACAAACCTTACATACATCGGTGTACGTAATATTTGCCCTCCAACAGAGGAAGTCTTAAAACAACGTGAAAAATTACGATGAAAGAGACAATAATAGCTTTCATGACAATTTATAGCCTTAAAGGAAATATAGTTTTTCGCCTTTAACTTAATTTTTGTACACTACAATTCTCGTAATGCCTTTTTTTGGGGGGAGGGGTCGTCAATTATCATCCTCATCCCAAGTATAACACATAGTACAGATGACGTTAATTTTTTTGGACAAAAAAGAATACGAAAAAGGACCAAAATGGCGTCGGTTTGTTGTTACAAACATGAACCGCACTATGCCCATTTTAATTCACATGCAATTTCAAAATAAAATTACATCGCATGGGGTGGGAAAGTTAAATTTGGCCTACATACATGTACAAATCTATTCATAAATGGCTATTCATGGCTTCATTTAGAAAATGTGACTTATGACTTTTAGATAAAGCCAAAGCATACTTGGGCATGTATTGGAAAACATTGGATTTTCCATTAAAGGCAATATCATTGCAACTCTCTGCTCTTAAGCCAAATCTATTAATAAAATTTTAACTTTAATATAAGTTACTGCATTATATTTTTCAGCTATGGATATATATATATATACATGAATATTAATGGACATGTGAGGTTTGAATAGAATGCATGTACATCATATGGATATGAATGGACATACGTGTACATGCATATGACATATGAATGGCCCATATCAGCTTTTGTATCGTTTCTTTGTGTCCTGGTCTCCGAAATCCTCCTTCAACTTCAACATTTGAATTTGCCATCTCTCGACTTTGAATTCTAAATCGAATCTCCTGTCTTATTTATTTATTGTCTTTGTTTGCAGGAATTTTCTTCGTCTTGCCCTGCATCGATACGTACAGAAAGGTCGATCTTCGACTGATGTCTTTCGACGTTCCTCCTCAAGAGGTAAGTGCGTCTTCACCGCGACTCTACCCTCTCCCCCTTCAAGAGCGAACCGCTCTAGTCTTGCGAAAAATGCACGATCTTCTACAGGAGGCTTTCATTAATAATTTCTAAATGCCACGCGGCGGTCGCAATGATCAATCTTTCTTAATTTCAATCTCTTTCGCTGCTACATGATCCACCGATTTGTCCGCTTAAATGCCCCCTAAATCCCGAAGCGGCGGCGCTGTCTATCAGCGCAGCCTTCGACATTAAACTTCGTTAGGTCTCTCTTAAACCCCCCCCCCCTCCTCAAATTCGTAGCGATTGATTGTACGGAAAATCTTTTCGAAAATCCGAAGAAAAAATATCCCACGTATGACACTAGTGGCTTTCAAGAAAGAAATTTGAGGTGACAACCTTTTTGACGATATATGCACGTATGGAGAAAGCCATACCTGACCATATACACTTTTCCCACCCGGGAGGGCTGTTCTTTTGGAAGAGAATTCCAACATTTGATGGCACGCCAGAAAAAAATACCAATAGTATGGATTCAAACGGATTGTTCGGATTTCCATAAGTGGGTTTGGATGTAAGGACCCCACCACCACGGTGATTTCCTTTAAAGATTCCCCCTCCACCAAAGTAGCATTCCCAGGCAAAGTAAAATTTTCAAAAACGTGTCATGCATCGAGTCTCCCCTCTTAGTCTTCTTGATCGTAGCGCGTCTTTCCACTGGAGAATACACCCTTGAGTAAGTAAAATCATTCCTCTTCATCCGCGAGGGTTTCGAGAATTGCTCGAATGCCACAGACGAAATTCAGGCTCTTAGTTGACATTTGTTGCTCTGGATAAGCTTGTGGTTTTTGGCTCATCGTGCATTATAAATATCGGGTATAACGAAGCGAATTAACGCTTTCATTTTTTTCCCTGTTTCTCTTTCGACTATTGTTGCTTCCAGAGTAGCCCCATCGGGCTCGTTTTAAAATATTTACGACGCACAATAAAAACAAGTGCTGTTAAAACATTAATGGGGTTGCGCATAGGGGGGGATGGAAGAAGAGAAGAACACTCAGGAGAAACCACTACGAGACGGAGCTGCTTCACACTTCCCACCATCCTCCTTCTCTACTGATCAATTTTAAATAATACTCGACATTTCTAGCGGATGAACGAAAGCTTTTAACGAGTTTGGACCTCAGCTGGAGGTCAACGCGAACATCTAGGGGCACCTGTTCTACTCATATTTTATTTGCACTTCGGGAAGTCCTGCACCTGGGTGACGTCACAGGGTTCCCATTGATCTGGAAACCCTGGAACAAGCTGGCAAAGAAGTCCTTAAACGTTCTAAAAAAGTACTAGATGGCCTAAAAAAAACCCTACAAATTCCAAAGCAGTCTCTAAAACTGCCTAACAATTCAACATTCAGATTAGTACAACCCCTGTGCATTGTGCTGTCAAACAGATGCAGTTTGACAACACTGCCTTTATCTTAATTGCTACAAGTGCAATGGAGAGCAAATGGAATTTATTGTATGTACATGTAATAATTGCCCTAAAAGTATGCATCCTATAAGTATAACTTTTTTAAAAAAATAATTAAATAGTCCTAAATTTTAACCTTAAAAAAGTCATGATCCTCCTTAATCTCAAATGATTGTTGATGATACTGCTCAAGAGAGGGCGTATGTAGACGCACTTATGCAATAATAGGTAATTCCCAAATGTTCCATTTCATTTACTTTCAACTTTTGAAACAAAATTAAAATATCAGCAATTGGTACGTTTTGTTTCCAATTTGTGTGTGTGATAAAGTCGGGGAATTTTTTTTTTGAAAACAAACAAACTTGGAAACGTTAAGGAAGTCGAGAATTTAATTTCAGTGGGAAGCCTGCGTCATTCTGAGCAGGAAAATAACCAACAACTGCCCTCATTGTGTCCATGAGGCCGACCACAAAATGCTGTTTAGGTGGGGTAGATTGATAGGGCGTTCTAAAATTACTGAGCCATACACCCTCCCGACGACCCGTTTACATTTGTAATTTCAGTCAGCTGGAAAAAAAATGACAAGGGTGAAAAGCAACTAGATCCACTTTTGCGAATTACGAACTTGACAAGGAGAAGCGAGTGAATAAGAGTGACAACTTATGAATTCCCCTCAGTCCTGTTTTTATATCACTGTTCTTCACCTCACAATTACTGGACAATTAATCGGCACTCAAAAGCTGAAGGCAGAAGCAAAAACGGCTTTCATCCAACGTTGCTTTTTTTGTGTCCTTACGCAAAAAAACCTCTGGGAGCAACAATCGACAACGCCGATGAAGAGGTGCGATTCCCTGAGGAGTTATTTCACCCCTGAATAGCAAGCAATTCAACGTACACTCTTCTCAGAGTGGAAAAATGACGAAAAGAAGTGGCAGACGAAAGTATTGAAACACCATTTTTAATGATTGACCAATTTTTTAAGGCATGGAAAAGTCAAGGAATTTGACCTAACAAATCCAGTAGACACCATTGCTAATTATAAGTTAACACCAAAGTAAAGACATGGCACACTTAAGTCAGCCCTGAATTTGTAGAAATGGGGAATTCTAATACCTCACTTTACGGCCTAGATAGGCTCCTGGAAAATTCATGTAAGGCGAAATGATGTACAACGAAACCGCAGTGGTTAGTGTCCAAATATTTATGCGTGCTTTCCATCCAATGTGGTCAGGTACGCTTCTCATTAGCATTTCGTTATATGGAGTGACACAGTTAATCTTCACTCCGCAAGGCCTAGGAATGTTCCCTCACCACTGTGTGGAATGGCCCCTACAATGTATTTAGCTGAGGTGGGGGGAGGGGAAATCAAACGTATTTATTTCCGGGGAGGGTGCTTACGACCTTATGGCTCGGCATCCTTCAATTAGTAACAGTCGAAGTGGAAAATCGTCGATGGACTCGCTCGCGACAATAACACGAAAATCCGATAATTTGTTTTTTTTTTTATCACCCCTTAGTTCGACGGAATGAATACATGTACATCCACACAAAACCTCTTGAGAAGAGGCTTCTTCTGTCCATCCGTTTTTTCTACCCCCCCCCCCTCCTCCTTTCTCTCGTTGGCCGACGGGATTGCTATTTATAGCTAGCCGCGCGATCTCGTCGATAAGACCGACGACGAGCGTGTCAAGATCGTGCTCGAGCAAAACTTATCTGATCGCCAGCCAAAACGGTCCTCATCCGTTGTCTGATTTCCCCACGATTCCATCGTCAATTTCAAACGCCAGCGACGACGGGATTCCTGTCTCGCAATTAGGAAGAAGCGACGCCTGCGGGAACAGCTGGCCCCCTTCACCCGTATAAAACGCAACGACGTACGTGTTTCAAACGGGAAAAAATCAATGAAATTGATTGCAGCCGCTTTAAACAAGTTGCCCGTGGCCAACGCACGCCGAGGCGACATTTGGGCGTATGGTTGGCAGTGGTTAAATCGAGACAAATTTTTATGGGTCGTTTTCCAAGACGGAATACCAAAAAGAGAACAGGCCCGCAAAAATAATGACTATCTAGTGTGAAACCAAATTCAAAGGGTGGCAAAACCAAAAACAAAAAAAGTTTTTCAGATTAAAACATTCCCCCACCTGTCATTGTGGTAAATAAGCTTTTGGGACATCCCCTAGGCCTTTGGAGTAAGAATTTACTGTACCACCAATACACTAATACCTCGCTATACAGCCGTTTCGCTATAACGGTATTTTTTTTTTCATTTTGCGGCCTGTGGTGTATAATAATGAAACCTGATATTTTCTAACACGTACATGAAAGTGCATGGGTTTCGAGGCTTATTAGGTTATTAGAATCTCCAATGGGCATCCTCTTTTTTTTCCACATTTTTAATGGTGTAACACTGAACATCCTGTTCCTTAGCGACGATCAACTCAAACTTAATATTTTTTCTGCAAGGTTTAAAGTGACTTTTTCATTTGAGAGCTAAGGCATCAGGCTAAGGCCATGTGACAGCGATGGTGGCATACGAATCTTCTGACTATTCAAAAAAACATTTTATAAGTTGTTATTTTTTTCATTTTAGTTTTTCTTGTTTAAAACAATGTATGGAATATTAGTTTTGTGTGAAAACAAATTTAAATGTATACATTTTTAACTAACAACTTCAGATTGTTGAGATTTGGGACGTATCCTGCATGATTGATATAGGTTTGTACGTAAAACAGCATTTCGCTTTACATTCAACTTCCCAGGCCGTTAAGCGAGGTGTGATTGCATTAAATTTTGACGTCATTCAGTACTGAACCATCTGCGAGTACATGTTTTCACGCCTAGTTTTCAAATTATTCGCCAGTCGAAGTCGAAGAAGTACGAGTCGATAAAAATGAAAAGCTCACGTATGAACTTAGATGGAAGAATGCAATACATGTGTACACGTACTCCCTCCTTCCCTTTATATATATATATAAAAAAAGGAAGGCTTGGATCCGACGATGGCATGACAGGAACTCTAAGTATGTCGAATGATATCCTCTCGAAATGCTAAAGTTTAGGTGCAGGCCTCGACTCATTAGTGCATTCCGACGGATCCCCCCTCAGGGGGCACGGCGAACAAAACGTGGGTAGCGAACAAATGGATCCGTAGCTTCGTCATCAGGAGGCCCTTTTCCTCGCATTATCAACCAAAGAACAGAAATCGTAAGAAAATAAAAAGTCCCTGGCCAAATAGCAGTTGCAGGGGAGGGGGGGGATGGAAGTCCGCACGTCATCTGGGTTCCCTGCTATTGATCCGTCTCGGAGGCGAGAATCTCCTAATGGCCAACGAAGTCATGGAGCAATTCCCACTCTCCTAGAATGGACTTCCAAGAGAAACGCGGTTGTTATTACCCGATTAAACTTTAGTTGGGAGTCGAATCAATGAACGGAAAGATGTTTGTCTCCTGAGCGACCACGTGACCTTCGCTCTTCAGACATCTCGGTACGCGTGTACGCCGGTTCCGATTGCGTTCAATACGATGTCGTAGCTATCGACCTTTATAACTAAACGATACAACTAAAGCGAAATGCTGTATGAACTGAACACGTTTCTACTTACAAACGTATATAAATTGCATCAACTGTTATCTAAAAATGTATGGATTTAAATTTTATTTTCATTTCAAACTAATATTCAGTTATAAAGTTTTAAAGAAGCAAAAGAAAATTTAAAAACAAAAAAAATACTTATAACAAAAACGTTGAATAGTCTGAAGATTAGCGTGACACCATTGCTGTGACTGGTTTCAGCTGAAGTTTAGTACTAAAGTTCCAATTGACGCGAAAGCTGTATTATGGTCATTATTATCGTATTTTGTCATATCATTTTATGACTTCCTCAGTTTGAGGGCAATCATTGCTAACAACGAAGTATGTGAGGTTTGCCGTCTTACAGGAGGGGCAGCCGTGGCAGATCTTGTTCCAGAAATGCCAGAAAAAATAAATGCCGTAAATCTGGATCGCTATCACACAGTGCAGAATAAGCGAGGGAAGGAGGAGGAAGTTGCTACAAAGTAACTAAGGTGGATCATTAACAGCATTGTCGAAGGAGGGGGAGGGGAGGATACCTAATACCTTACCGCTAGGCCAAGGCCAAACCAGATCGTATCCCATTGGATGTGGGACTCGCAAAATTGGACGCCTCAGACGGAGGTCTTTTCCGTTCCCCTTGAATACCCCAGAAGCAATTCGTGGAAAAGCTTGTTGAATCGCGAGTTACAACAACATTTCGGCTTATTTTCTCTGTAAACAGACTTGATCCCGGTTTCATTTTCCAGGAAGAGAGAGGGCCTGAGGGGGATGGGGTGAAGGGGGGGAGAAGAACACACGCTTTTAGCTGCGGATCGATACGCTAATTGATCGTTAACTTAATGTCTAATTTCTCGGAATTGATCGATATAAACGCTATTTTTTATCCTTCAAGATCCTGTCCAAGGATTCCGTGACGGTGGCCGTGGATGCCGTGGTTTACTACCGGGTGAACAACGCCACCATCGCCATCGCCAACGTGGAGGACTATGGTCACTCGACGAGGCTCCTGGCGGCCACCACCCTCAGGAACATCCTGGGCACCCGAAACCTCAGCGAGATGCTCATCGAGAGGGACAACATTAGCCACCTGGTCATGTCCATATTGGACGAGGCCACCGACCCCTGGGGAGTCAAGGTCGAAAGGGTGGAAATGTGAGTATACATGCTGATTTGTTCAGGTTGTTCATGAATGAAAAAGAAAGTAGGTTTAGAGTTATTATGAGGTGCATATATTAGATTTTAAAAACAAATCCTTGTAGCAAAAACTTCAAAGGGAATGTTTTATTAATAACAAACTATTAAGTGGTTTTTTGCAACTCTTGATATTTATGGACAATTGCATTTTTATCAGTGGAATAAACGATAATATTAGTACTTATAACCAGCACCTTAGTTACGAATGAAAACTTCCGAGTATTTCCTCCACACACAGCTTATCAGAATTCTCCTTGTTCGGTTCAAGCGTTCTTCTTGAATTGGTTCTGATTGGCTTTATGCTATCAAATTCCCTGATATAATTGGAACATAAAGAAAAAATAGACCACATAACATCCGAAAGAACATTTCAGAAGAGATCCTCCTCGCATTCCAGAGTGCCAAATTCAGGCACTCCGCGTTCTAGAATCCCGTTTCGAAATGGAACGTGAGCGATGACTGACGTCACACTCACGTGCCGGATTCGTTGCTATAGACGCCATTCCGTTGCCGTTCCACACGATGGAACTCCGGCGTTCTTTTGTATAGAAACCCCACCATTCGCCATCTTTGTACGCGCATTTCGTTTCATTCGGCTGCTTACGTTGTTAACAATGTTTTTTTTTCAAAATTAATTTTACAGTAAAGACGTTCGGTTGCCCGTCCAGTTGCAAAGAGCGATGGCCGCCGAAGCCGAAGCATCCAGAGAAGCACGAGCCAAGGTAAGAAATTAAATAATTAAAGAAGCCAAGAACAGAAAAAAATTCATAAAATGCCCGAGCTTTCCAGAGCGTTTAAAGCACGCTCCAAACCACCGCATAAACCCAGCGATAGTACAGCGTACTAAATGGATATGAGCACTTAGGAAAAGAGTTATGGGTAATTATGAAACATGGCACATGATTTAGCGTACATGTACATTATACAGTCCTACCAGCTACCAATATAACAGCATCAGACAAACGCAGACAAAAGTGGGATCTCCACCCTCCTGACATAAATTGGGATTTAAATTATGCGTAGTAAATAAATGGAAAAGAATGGTGACAATAAACAAAGTGTGAAATTAAGTTAAAAAAATAAAATATGGTTGACAAATCAATGTGTTAATGTTAATGGATATGTTGTTTCCCTTCTGTCATAACTATACTGAAGTTACCTAATGACATTGCCGATTATCATTACTCCGTCATTACTTGTCAGTTGTACGTGACTTTGTAAAATTGACATCATTACTGGTTAACGTTAAATTTCAGTTTACCTAAAAGATCATTAGTAATGGCGTTCTCATAGGGTAATGACGTTAGTAATGATCGTGTAAGGTCTACTATTTCAATTCAGTATGTCTTGCTAGTGTAAGATATGCTATTCCACTTTTAGTTTGCTTTACACGATCATTAGTAACATCTATCATCATGACGTAATGACATTAGTAATGACAAGACAAGAAAAAATGAAGCACTAAGAGCTTCAGTTCTCATGACTTGTATAATAACGTTCTATATGAAAAACGATCAATCATGTAAAATTAAATGAAATATAAAGTTGTATAAATAATTGTGAAGTACATGTACATGCTTACCATAAAAATACCTCCAAAAGGAACACCTTAAGTTGACCTTGCGTACGGTCTTCTATTCCATTTCAGTTTAACCTTACACGATCATTAGTAATGTCACGTAGTAATGATCGTAAAACGATCTGCTTTAAGAGTCAACAATTACTGACAGAGTCATTGCTATCAAATATTTGGTTTGAGAATGACACAGTCTAGCTACCACCTCGGAGATCTGTGAGGTGTGTTCGTTCAAAGATTCCCTCCCTGCCTCCTCCAAGAAGACCTACTATGTCCAGTTGAGCATCGCATTTCCATTGGCCATCATGGAACGGCTAAGCAATACCTTTAAGCTCCAGTGGATCTTGTTACGTCTCGTTTTCCTTGCAGGTGATTGCGGCGGAGGGCGAACAGCGCGCTTCCAGAGCTCTGAAGGAAGCGGCCGACGTGATTACAGAGTCTCCTGCCGCCCTTCAACTGCGCTACCTGCAGACGCTCAGCTCGATCTCCGCAGAGAAAAACTCTACCATCATCTTCCCAATTCCCATCGACTTCCTTTCCCAATTCCTGCCGAAACACACAAAAGCCGCCACCGCCTCCGCCAAAAACTGCTGAGAAAAAACAAATTTGCGCTTCTTGTTGGAGCCCTCGCTTTGTACATTTCGCACTTCAGTGACAGCGTTATAACCAGGTTCTTTCCTCACTATGTTTTCTCTCTTAATGCAGTTTATTATTCCAGCTCATCGAGTGTTTTTCGATCAATCGTCATGCTTGTCTCTCTACGTCCAATCGCTTTTACTTTTACAGCACATCAGCATGCCCTCACATGCAAAAGAAATATGCATTGGCAATGTACGTTTTAAAATGCATTCAAATTATGACATGCGTTTTAAATTATTGTTGTGCATTGTTAAATCAGGAGTGTCCGACCGTTTGGAATGCCTGGAAATGTCAGGGAAATTGGTACTGGATTTCGACAGACACCCTACTAGATGCATAACTAAATGAATAAAATATTGTCTCAATTTAAATCAGGGTGTCTAGAGATTAGATGAAATGAAAAAATTCCATGACCCTAAAGTAAATATCACGACCTTTCCATGACTTCTATGCCAGTAGACACCCTGTAAATCCATTTATTCATTTATTTTGCATGTGGGTCTCCGTTACGCTGGGTGTCCATATGAGAGGCGAGAGGGACAGTAGCCTCTTGAGAGTGGGCACGGTACTAGAAGTGCTGTCTGAGAGTCATTACCACGAGCCACTGAGAATCTGCGACTCTTTGAGTGGACGGAAGTCACAGAACCATTCGTGTCTCTCAGAGAGAGTAATTCTCACAAATTCCAACCTCAACTACAGTTGAGAATTCTCTGCTTGAGAGGAGGGACGTGCTCGGCATAACTGGCCTCACCTTTCAAATGGACCTCCAACATCCTGCGTCCAGGACTCCTGATTCGACCCTTAGTGTGGTTGCGCGGTACAAGTCTTTAGTCCATATCAATTAAGATCTCACCATCCAGGCCCACCATGTCCCACTGAATATGTGAAGCTTGGCGGAGTGAAATTTCGTTATAATAAGGCTGCATGAAATGCACACCCATGATAACATGCGTGCACATTATCTTGTCGGGGTATCGTGGTCAGGCTTTCAAAAATGGTGGGCGTTTCAGGTTGTTGTTTTTTTCAAATTCCAGCTGGTGGTTTAGGAATATTCAATAATTTGTGTGGCGAAGTGGGAAAAATTCATCACATTTACACAAACTAATCTCGTATGATGAATTTTTGTCAGATTTTCAATAATAACTTTGTATATAAATGACCGCCCAATATATCATAACCAAAGTTATTTTATTAGCACTTTCTGACGGGCTACCAGAATATGATTTACGGACTTCGTTATATCCGGTTTTCCCCTGGGCACACGTACTATCGCATCCTTAAAATGAAAACGGCATTGGACTAATCCAGTCCGTTACATGCACTTCCTTTTTGGAAACTGTCGTTTTGCGAGTAATTCCTGAGAGTGATGAGGCTGAGTCCGAGCCCCTCGCACTTGCAACGGCACTCCAGCTCTGGCTACTCGACGTCTTTTGGGACTCAGAAATCGCTCATCGATATTCGAGGATGCCATTAGCCAAAGAAAGCGACTGGCACACGTTCAAAAAACGTAAAGGCCACCGAAAAGGACATGGAGAGGTTCGCCAAAGGCCCAGAAGTCGCACTCGTTAGCATTTTCGACTCCATACCAAATTCGTTTTTCGAAAAAAAAGTAGTCCAAATCGGCTATAACGAATTTCAATGGGGCTGTGCAAAATGCGCCTCACTTATGGTAGCATTTTCGCATACATGTACATTACATGTAGCTACATTTCATGTCGAAAATATGACTACATTGATTGTAAGAGTTTTTGAAGTCTGAAATTACGCTTAGACCAAATAAGTTACAAAAGATGTACATATTTTCTTATTATTATGCTGACTTTAGTTTAAATTCAATTTTAAAAAAAACATGCAAAAAACGTAGTTACATATTTAGTAAGTGATTTAATACAAAGTGTTAGCAGGATCTTTGACAAAAGTTAATTCAGTGAATTTTCAAGGAATTAAAAAACGTTTGCACTTCAAAAAAGTATTGATTTTTGGCACAAAAATTTATAATGACTTTGCATCTGTTGCAGGTCCTTCTGCAACAGATGCTCAATCAAACATCCATTGCTACAAATTTCAACTTTAATTGCCCTCAAGAACTTCTAATACAAGATATCTTCTGCCTCGATGACTTTTTAAAGACTTGATAAAACGTCTCGACATTTAGCACATAGCTTTTAAAACAGAATTCGGCTTAGTAAGAACACATTTTTGTATTTATAAGAGGATAATATCGGGTAGTAAATTACTTCGTCAAATGCTTCCGGAATTTCTCCCCCTTTATCAAAGTCATGAAAATAAATTGCCATAACGCTAATTGATAATTGACATTGTAGGAAGAATTTCAATGACCAATAGACACCAATCGATGATTTTTCAAGGAGGCACTTACACCCTGTCATCCCTTCAGTCTATTCGTTGCTCCCAATTTGAAATAATTTTCTAGCAAAAGAATCTCATCGGAATAATAAAGCTACTCCCTCCAAAAAAAAAAATTGACAAAATCTGATCTGGGACAGATATATAAATGCCGACGTAGTCGG